>JANEHU010004870.1:0-15253 GCA_027563435.1 Nasonovia ribisnigri
AAGTATATTACACCATTGTATTATTATAATTATAAATAATCGCATTTTAATCTTCAGCTGTCAGCCGAACTTTTATAACAACAATCGAAATGGTGCATAAATATAATTATATAAAATCGTGTTGTGACGTTATGTAATCAAATACTGTATAATGACAATACGGGACAATTAGTATCAAAAATCGCGACAGATGCACGCGCTCTGAACCGGTTATGAACGTGCTCTATATATCTATAGGATAGTTATATACCTTCAAATATAGTCCAAACTGCAAAGTGTATTTTCAGGGGGCTATGTCGTCTACTATTACCATTGTTTGTCCCGTATTGTCATAAATAGTATTTGGTAGAATCAATTCCTTTTAATTATATAGGTACATCTAGGGCTGTTCGATTGTTTCGATTAATCGACTGTAGCATCGATTAATCGATTAATCGATCATTATTTTTAAAAGTATTCATCACCGATTAATCGAAACATCGGTTAATCGATACATCGGTTAATCGATACATCGGTTAATCGAAATCATCAAAATATATTATCAACGTATATTAATCCGTGATCGAAATGCGACTGTACATCGTAAATTTTTAAAACATTACCATGGTATAACCATAGAATGGTGGTATAACACTACGACCACTCACTACTATAACCGTGGACCGTGGTCCTCAAACCATATTATTGATTATATAGGGGAGACTGGCTTAATATGACATACCATTTTTTAATTTAAAAAATTGAATGAAATAATGTTAGTTAACACATGAAACATGAGCAGCATATTTGTATTTATATTATACACATAATTCTGAAGTCTAATTGTACATTTAATGCAAGCAAATAATTGTAATTAATTTTTTTTGAAATGTACCTACTATGTCATTTTACTCGGAGTGTCGGATAAAATGACATACACAATTTATATAAGCAACCATTGTATACTTGTCAATAGAAATAAATTATAAAATTGTTGGAATGTAGGTAATAGTTTAATTTTTTTTTTTATTATTATAAACAACAAGACTGTAGTTATACATAAAATTCTATAAAAACATTATAAAAACAAATAAAATAATAGGTATTTACTATTTGGTAATAGAACATTAGTCTTCCTCATACTAATTCTATAAAAACATAATAAAAACAAAAACATACTGTTTGTTAATAGAACATAAATCTTCCTCAGACTAATTCTATTAAAAACAAAATAAAAACAAATAAAATATTGTATGGTAGTAGAACAATAGTCTTTCTCAGACTAGTTCCATAAAAACATAATAAAAATAAGTAAAATACTGTTTGGTAATAGAACATTAAACTTCCTCAGACTAACTTTAGAACTTCAGTCTTAGTTAATTTTAAAATTCAGTCTTAGTTAATTTTTAAAGTTCAGTCTTCCTGACATAACTCACATTCAAAATATTTTACTCCAAAACCAATACCTGCACAGGCTGTGTGCGCCCATTTTTTACAGAAATTACAACGTATCCATGTCTCATTAGATTTGGAATGTTTGTATAAATCATTACAATAAAGACAAGCAACTTCTTCTTCAGCATTATCATCATCACTTTCACTTAGAACACCGTCACCCTTTTCAGTTGGAAGATCTAAAAATAATTTGCGGTTTACTGGTCTTTTTGATTTTCTAATTACTTTTTCTTCTTGTTTCTTTTTTGTATTTTTAATAGGTGGATTCTTGATAACTGCATGAGTGTTTTTAGATTTGATTTTCATAGACTTTTTTAATTCTTTAGCTTTTTTCTCATTTTGTTTTTCTTTTAATTGTTTTATGAGTGGGCTTTTTGTAAGCACTTGAGTTCCTGTAGATCTATTTTTATTTGATTTTCTGGGGCCAGTAAAGGAACAGCTAGGCAAAGGTGAAATTTTTTGTATTATTTGAGAAATATTTTCAGTATTTAGGTTTGTTTTTGTGTTTAAACAACTAGGCATTGGTGAAAGTAATGATGATGAAGTCTGGAAATTTGTATCTATGTCTGCAACAGTCACATTATTCATATTATCGTCAGTATCTTCAGTACTTGGAAAAATTACTTCATTTTGTTCCTCAGAAAGTATATTTGTATCATTGGCAGGTTCTTCAAAATTCAAATTATTTGTTGTCAAACTTGGAGCAAATAAATGATCTGGAAAGATATCTGGGTTGTAAGGATTTAAACCACAGGCTTGAAATGATGACAAAATATTCTTCATTGTAATTGTTTTTACATAAGCACGACCGAAAATGTTAGATATTTGATAGAGTCCAACTGTTCTGCCTGTATTAGCCTTTAACCAAATTTCTATTTCTTGGTTAAAATATACATCAAGAGGACCAAAAATACCAACATCCAAAGGTTGAAGTCGGTGTGTGCAATGAGGAGGTAGACAAAGTAAAACAACACCTGACTTTTTGGCAAGTTCAAGCGCTTCTACTGTTTTGTGACTTGAATGGCCATCTAGAAGTAATAACACTTTTTCTTCAATACTAGGTTTAACATTCCTTATAAAATGGTTCATCCATTCAAGAAATAATTCCCCAGTCATATAACCGGTATCCTGATACATTTTCAAAGTACCAGGAGGTGCTCCATCGTACAAATTAGCGTTAAATGTTTTTCTTGGGAAAATGAGAGCAGGGGGTACACATTGCCCAGATGAACCTATACAACAAACCACTGTAACATGCTGTCCACGTTCAGCACTTGTTAATACACCTACTTGTTTTTTGCCCTTTTGAGCAAATATCTTTGATGGCTTTTGTACCGTTGTCAATGCAGATTCATCCATGTTGTATATTTTGTCAACTGATATGTTTTCACTGCGCATAGTGTCAAAAAAAAGATTAAAAAATTTGTGTACCTGTGGCTTGTTAAAAGCTTGTGCTCTGGCAGCTGATGTTGGTTCAGGAGAACGTAATGATAGCTCTGGATTTCTTTTACGAAACCCAGCTAACCAGTCCCACCCTGCTTCTCTCTTTTCTTTATTAAAGTTATGTGGAATATGAGCTTCTTCGGCAAAAACATAAGCCAATTTCTTTACTTCTTTGACAGTCATTCCAAAAAATATAGACTCCAAGTTTAAGATGTGGTCAACCAGTTTTTTTTCTACCATAGATGACAAACAACTTGGTCGACCAAGATGTTTCACTATTCCTTTTGCTATTTTATTTGTATTATGAAAACGACGACGAAGTGTAGCTTGAGGTACATTGAATTGTTTTGAAGCTTTAAGCCATCCTATTTCTTTATTTTGTACAGCGAATATAGCTTTCTTCATACTTTCTTCCGACCATGTTTGTCGTTCAGATTTTCTTGCATAGTGGGACACCATTCTCAACTACAGTGAATAAATTAAAAAACAATTAATTATTATGATAATACCTATAAGCATAATAATCTATAATACCTATAATAAAATTAAAATATAAATAATATGTAAAAATGCACCATGGGTAATATGACACACTGCTATGTCATTTTGCCTGATATCATACAAGTTTTTTTCAAAGTTTTTATGGGAAAAGTATTATAATAAGCTTATTTATAAAACAATTGTAGTATAGCTTACCTTTTTATGTTCAACTTCTTGCAAAAAAAAATGAAGGAACATAAAAATTTGTATTTTTGAATGAATTTTTAAAAATGATTAAAAAAAAAGTTGATAAGACACAAAACACATTTTTGTTAACAAATTCTCTGATAAGGTCAAAACTTGTGGTCACTGTATACAATCATATGTAGGTGATTATAAGACACGTATTTAAAGCGTCTTTGGTTCCTAAATATCAATAATTCTAATCAAAACATCAATGTGTCATATTACCCTGATATGTCATATTAAGCCAGTCTCCCCTACATTATCAATGATTAATGAGAATACCTGAATAACTTATTAGATTATTACCTCTTATTCAGTATTCTGATCTAAGATTTCCTGTATTCGTATTCGTATAGTGAGCTGCGAGGTACATGTTTTACAAAACTGCCATTTTGTCTTTAGCTCTGTTTTCAAAATGAGTCAAGTGTGGAACGTTTTTACAAAATCTGAATGTGGTAAAAGAGCAAAGTGCGGAGTTTTCTTAAAAGTGTGTCGAACTCTGGATCGAATACCACAAATCTCTGGAACCACTTAAAATCGGTTCATAAACATAAGTATAACGTACTGGATAGGTTAAAAAGAGGCACAGAGTACATAGATGATGATTCAGAAACCAGTCTAAATAGGTAAGTTGCAACTTTTAATCACAAACCATAATCATTAATAATGAATTATCTGATACAAAACATATTGTAAACAGTAAGTCAGTACCTACTTCTATTTTTAAAGTAATTAAAATGTTTAATTCGTTGTTTTATTACATTTTAAGCAATTTATAATTACTTTTTTTAAGGACAAACTACAAAATATTTGTTGTCTTTTAGTGTTTATATTAAAATATTTTATGTTTTAATTTTAATTTTTAGTTCAACTATTTCTCATGACCTATCTATTGACAATATGAGTAATATTGATTCAAGTGATACTCAAAGTAGACTGACAGATGACCCAGCTATCCAAACTAACCAAACTTCAGCTGAAAGTAGCAAAATAATTAAAAGTGATCATGCTAAGCAAACATCTTTGGATGCATTCACCTTAAAGTCTATGCCAAAATGTGCCAAATTAAAACTGGACAAAGCTCTAGCATATTTTATATCCTTAGATATGATGCATAGATATGATAGCATTGTGGAAAAAGAAGGATTCAAATTGTTCACAAAAGCGTTAAATCCGAGTTATCAATTACCAAGCAGAAGTACTCTTACTAATAAAAGAATTCCAGATTTATTTAAGGAGACAAAGTTAAAGATTGAGCAAATATTATCAGAAGTTCCGTTTTTATCAATAACTACAGATTATTGGACTTCTGTTGCCAATAAACCATTCATAGCCATCACTTGCCACTTTTTGGACAAATATTTTAACCTAGGTAAATATTTCATCTTTTATTTAATTAAAATATCTCTTAGCTATTATTTAAGTACTTTTTTCTCAATACTATTAGGTAGTGTTTGTCTGGGATGTGAAGAGCTTAGTGAAAGTTTAAAAATTCTTTTAAATGATTATTTAAATATTGTTACAAAAGTTACTGTTACACTATTACCAGGTAGAAGGGTTTGATTTTGTTTTGTTATATTTTTCATTTTTATTTTGTTTTACAAAAAAAAATTAGTATTTAAAATAAAAGAATTATTTTAATAGATTATTTAAATATTGTTATAAAATTTACTGTTACACTATTACTATTAATCAAGACAGTCTGGAATTTATTAGCAGTTATTGTATAATAACTTACTAACTATAAGTCTATAGCTAACTATAATGATATTTGCTAAATAGATAAAGATGGTCGTATCGAGAAGACCACCAAATATAGATTCCATAGTAGTGGATAATTATAAATTTGAAAAAGTTGATAATTTTAAGTATTTAGGCGTAAACATCAACAACAAAAATGATATGCATATAGAAATAAGTGAACGGATCACTAGTGGAAATAGATGTTACTTCAGTATTATCAAACTCCTGAGGTCTAAGCTGTTATCGAGAGGATCAAAGATACTACTATATCATAGCTACCTTCGACCTGTGATAACATACGCCTGTGAAACCTGGTCGTTAACTAAAGGTGATAGCAGAAGACTTATCACGTTCGAAAGGAAAGTGTTACGAACCATTTATGGACCAATCTTCAACCCAGAAACACAGACATACGAAAGAAGAAGCAACGGAAATATAAAGTCTCTCTATAATAAGCCAGACATACTCTACTTTATTAGGAAAAAACGACTAGAATGGTTCGGACATGTATGGAGGGCAGATGGACAATTAATTAAAAATGTACTTATCAATAAAATAAATAAAACGAGACCCCTAGGACGACCCAAAACCCGATGGATTGACGTAGTTGCCAAAGATATAGAAATGATAGACCAGGACGCAACTTTAGAGACAGCATATCAGAGAGAGAGGTGGAGAGAAATTTTGATGGCAGCGATGGTCCTGAATGGACCGCTAAGCTGAAGAAGAAGAAGAAGAAGAAGATAAAGATTTATTTTAATTTTAATACAAGCGCTGTGAGTTTAACTAGTTTTACTAGTTTGTCTTTAAAATTTAAAATACATTTCCTATAGCAGTAGCATAAGTTACAACTAAAAATTAGAGCCCTTTCACAAAAATTGTTAACCTATCTACATAAGATAACAATTTCAGTTTTTGGCACCACTTTAGATCGTAAAATGTATGTCACTACGGATCCTTAGTTATGTCATATTCTTAGCTCCCCATTTAAATTCCTGTGGGCCTGCAGCCTGCTCCTGCCTATGTGTATCATTATTCATTAGTATCAATGTAGTTGTTAAAAATACGTGAGGCCCTAGGGCCTGGGCAAGTGACCTGTTTGCACTGCCCTCGGAAATCATCAAACAGAATACGAATACGGAATACCCTTTATACTTCTTAGTTCATAGTATTTCAAAATCATATTAAATATTAATCTGACGATAAATTGTTGCATTTTTTGAGAAACTTTAAATGAGTTTATCAATAACCTAAAACCTGGGCACTTGGCAGAACATATAATAGAGCTATACTTAAACCAGTTAGAGTGTTAAACTTTTATCGATATTTTGTTTTGATCGATTAATCGATCAAATTAATCGATTAATCGATAGGTCCTTGACTATTTTAACAATCGAGCACTCTTTCACTTCCTTGATGAAAAACATCGATTAATCGAAATTTTCGGTTATTTAATACTTTGGACAATCGATTACATTTTATGACAATCGAACAGCCCTAGGTATATCTATAGAATCTTATCTTCAAAGTAATATCTTAATGTATAAAATATTATTATAAAATATTTCCAATCATAAACCTATAGGTCTATGTTTCCAAGTAATATGTATAAATAACTATTTTATGTAAAGATATTGGAATTTATTATTGTTATCTTTTTTCGTCGACCGATCAACGTTCGACGCCCAAGTGCCCGACGACTGTTGCCAATTGCCACCAGGCTCTAATAGTGTCAAATAGTACTCAAATCAACTCTATTAACTATTCTCATTTTCTATGTGACCATGTGCCATTGACCATTGTGAAGTTATAATCAATACGGTGTATACGTTATTAGCAGTAATACTATACAATTTACATAAGGTATTATTTTATTATATGACATACAGACATACGACATTACAGCTAAACGATTTTATCATTTACCGGTAAGTGCTAAGTACCTACATTATTAGGTATATAATTTGAAATGACCTATTATAAAAGTTTAATTTTAATCGTTAGGTAGGTTTTTGAAAGTAGGTATTATACAGATTACAGGTATTTAATTTAAGAATATGATTATATCTAGGTACTAAATACAAAATATTACAATTATTATAAACTACTTAGTTTAGAATTTAGGTACCTACTACCTAGTGGCTAGGACCAACCCTATATTTACCTACTATAATTAGTTAATGAATTAAAACATTTTATATTAATATAATATTGGTATATTTTTAATAAACAAAATAAGTATTTGCTAATATGACATAGGTACAATATACTACATTGTACATAGAATCCCATGGCCTAAATATGTCTTTCAGAGCTAGTAGCCTACTGCCTAGTGCCTAGTACATACTTTTTAATTAAATTATTACTTTCATTGATAGGTCCATACCAAATATATCTGTGGGGAATTGCAAGAAATCTTCTTTTATTGGTACATCTTCTACCTTACATACTATTATTTATATTATTCATAAATTATTTAAACATAAAATTATCAAAACAAAATAAATGTAAGTAAAAGTTCAAGACAATTATTATAAGATCACACCTGGTATGCTTTTTTGTGATCTCTATTTACTACAGTAGATAGTAGGTACTAGGTATAGCAAATTTGGATTAAGCAGAATCAGTTTTGTGTTGTTAGCTTTAATATTAGAGTGAATTACCTATCATCAAATTTAAAAGTAAGCATATTGTGTTGAAAATCTCATTGATGATTATTGAAGTTTTAATATTCAAGCAAGTTATGAGAATTTCAAACTATTAGGTACCTAATATTTTACAATCTTATAACTCGCTTGAAAATTAAAATATCACTAATAACATTGCAAATGAGAATATTGTAATTTTATGTTGTTTAAAGTAGGTACCTTCTACATCTACTTATATAATATCAGATTATTTCAATGCAATATTATACAAATTCTCTCTATTAAAAAATACAATTTTTTTTAGACCATGAATAAATCTCAATTTGTAAGAGATATGCTTGATTCGAGCAGCAGATCAGTTTCGCCAGTATTCAATTCCGATCACTCAATGGACTCTTCATTGCCAAGTACTAGTACACAAAATATGTTGATAGATGGAAATTCATCTGAAAATATTTCATTTGCTTCTACAATGCTATCACCAATTGGTCTACCTTCAATAGACGATCATCCTACACTTTCAAATTATTCAAAACTGTCAGTAAAACGTAAACTGCTTAATGGTAGTGATGAATTTATTCTTGTTCCGCATAATGGAAAAAGTGATGTTTGGACTAAATTTCAAATTGTCATGCATCTAACAAGTTCTGATGACCCCAATTATTCGCCTATTCACACTAACACTGATTTTGTTGCTTGCCCCTCGTGTAAGGATTTGTATGGTAAAAAAACAAGTACAGCTACGCTCAAACGTCATAAATGCACAAAAAATATACACCAGAACACTTTAGAAATGTACAGAGATCTAACAAATAAAAAGCGCAAAATGATGCCAGCACAGGTAAAAGATGAAGCTGTTGAAAAATGTGTAAAATATTGTAGTCTAGATTTAAGACCTATGTTGGCGATCAAAGGAAATGGTTTTCTGGAAATAGGGCAATTTTTTTTGGATATTGGTGCTAAATATGGAGTTACACATATAAATGATATTATACCACATCCAACTACTGTGTCTAGAAATATTATAAAAACTACTATTGATATAAGAAAAAAGTTATTTTCAGAAATTTACGGTTTGATTAAAAATCATTATTGTAGTTCAACTTGTGATATGTGGACAGATAATTACAAAAAAAATAATTATAAGTCTATAACATGTCATTATATTGATCAAAATTGGGTTTTAAATAATCGCCTTTTATACACTGGCAAATATCCAACACAAGATTCAAAAACAGGTGATAATATAAAAAAATTTATGAGTAATTTTTTTATTAAGTTATCAGAAGATGCCGATGAAAATGATGGTTCAGATTTAATGGAGTACATTACATTTGTCACTGATCAAGGATCGAACATGATAAGTGCTCTAAGAAATTATAATCGATTTGCAGTGCACACTTATTAAATACTGTGTTAAGAAATGTTTTTGATTTAAAATTTTTATCACAAGAAGATATCAATGGATCAAAGCCCTTGGAACCAATAATAGTTTTAATGACAGAGTGCAAAAGTCTTGTAAAATTTATGAAAAGCTCAGGAAAGAATAATGAATTATCTACAGTTTTGGTTCAAGAAGTTGAAACAAGGTGGAATACCCGGTTACTTATGTTACAGTCTGTCCATAAAACTTTGCCTGAAATAAGAAGAATCCATGGTGAATATTTTGGTCGGATTCAAAATATAAATAGCGAACTTCTTCAAAACCTCATTGAATTTTTGAAGGTATTTAAAAATGCTTCAGATGAGCTGGAGGGAGACAAAAATCCAACAATACAAAAAGTAGCGTTATACAAATGTTTAATTAGAAATCATTTATTGAAATATTCCAACCTTGAAAATAATCCTACAGATGATGAAATTGAACTCGTTGAAGTAAATATTAATTCCATAATGCAAAAATTAGGAGAAAAAGCATTGGAGATATTGAATTCAAAATTTAAATTAAGCGAGGAACATGAAATTGCAGTATTTCTTTGGCCCAAATTTAAAATGCTGAAAATGTTTTCCCAAGACTTAGGTGAACGTTCTCGTATAATTAAAAATATTGAAAAAAAACTTTTAGATTTAGAATCCAAAGACAATGAAATAAATATTAATGTAGAAAGAAACATTGATGAATCAAATACACCATCATCATCGGTGTTTTCAGAATGGGAAGACTGTATGAGAGGTCAAGACAATCAAGAGCCACGATATAAATATAAAAAAGAGTTAGAAAATTATAGAGAAGAAAGTTTTGATATTGGTGATGATGATATATTAGATTTCTGGTCCAAACAAATATCAAGATATCCATATTTATCAAAACTGGCTAGACAGATACTAGCTATACCATCTTCTAGTGCTAGTAGCGAAAGGCCATTCAGTGTAGCAGGCAGAGTGATCGAAGAACGAAGAAGTTGTCTAGACGGATCAACTGTGGATGCTATATTATTTCTAAACAACTATTATTCTAAGGTGTAGTCATGATCATTTTGGCCACTAAGGGAACAAATACAGATGTTAACTGTTCTCTTAATAGTTATGGATTTGTGATTGTAGTTCTACAAAGTAAATAAATTATGTCTTATTAATTTGTTGTTTCAGTATTAATATATGTGAATAATTATTAAGTTTGTATTTAATATTGTTTGATAAGTAAATCTCTTTATTTAAAATAATTTTTTTTTCAAAGACTGAAGTTATTATAACTAAAGTACTTCTATTTAAGAGGACGCTACACAGACATTTGTTATCTCCGTCTTACAAGTGCATAACATAGCAAATTGTAAGATCATCAGATCACGTTTGGCTCTGTTAGTTAAAAAGTATATTTACCTCTTATAAAACGTAAAGGTAAGACTTTTATCTAGGGCACCTCATGGGCTTTTTTTTAAATTTAAATTTTTAAGCAAGTTATGAGAATTTAAAAATTGTAAATTGTTTGTACATCTTAAAATACTCATAACTTGCTTTAAAAATAATTTTTAAGCCTATGAGATGCCCTAGATAATAATCTTACCTTTAAATTTTATAAGAGGTCAATTAATTAACTCTTATTTCATAATAACAGACCTAAACGTGATCTGCTATGTTACTCACTCATAAGACAGAGACAACAAATGTCAGTGTCGCGCCTTCTTAATGCATTGATGAACCGGTCTATTGTTTTTTAAAAAAAAAATTGGTCTGGTCCGATTTGGTCTTACTTCAATTAATATCGGTTCAGTTCGGTCTGTTAATTGTTTGAAAAAAAAAATAGTCTGGTCCGATTTGGTCTCATTTCAAATAACATCGGTTCGGTCTGTTAATTGTATAGAAAAAAAATGGTCCGGTCCGGTTAGCTCAACATGTTTAGCAACAGGAATCAGTTAAATTCGGTTCAAACCGTCAAATCATAGTTCAGTCTGGTCTAGTTTCGGTCTAAGCTCTGATTAACTGGTCCGGTCCAGTCCACAAAAACACGGACCGTGCAGAGCACTATGATAAACATATCGACGATAGTAATAAACTAATAAATAATAATATAATAATAATGATATTGTTAAGCGTTTGCCGCCGCGCGACAGTGCCGCTCGGGAACGGCCGACTCAATGACGTCACAATGTATTCGTAGTTCACCCGTAACTCTATAAATAATTTATTTTTTCAAATTCTGTTTTCACAGTATTTTTTTTCACAGTGTGAAATATCAAAATCGATGATAAAATTTTATTTTTTTTTCGGGGTTGTGTATGCCTTTAAGGTGCGATCCCACGGCGCGTGGCGCGGCTTGGAGCGCGGAGTTCGTGTATAGGACAATATAATATAATATTATATCAGCGCCACCACACGCGCCACCACACACGCCACCACGAACGCGCTTATACGTAATCCCACGGCGCGTAGCTCGGCGCGTTTCCAGGCGCGGCCAAATGCAGCGCCAGTTTATTATTTTTTTTTTTGGAATTCTGTTGAGCATTGATCAGTGTTCCTTCGCTTTTTAGATTAAGGACGTGTATTGGACGTTGGTTATAATTACCGTATTTTTGTGTAAAAAAATTTTTTTATTACCATATTTATTACTATTTTATTGAAAAATACAACAATGGGAGATCGTGATGAAAAATCAAAACTTGCAATTTGTGCTGCATCATATTGTGTTTTGGCATGTGGTGAAATTTTAAAATCAAATTGTACAAACAAAGCACCCAGAAAAAAAAGACGATTTTGGGTAGATGCCTATTATAAAAGTCGAAACAAGTAAGTAAATTATTTTAAATATTATTCAAAGTGTAAATTGTACACTATAAAATATATATTTTAATTTATTTTTTAGGTATAATGCAACAAATATGCTGCATGATCTGCAAATAAATCCTTCGAAAAAATTCCAAAATTTTTGCCGAATGTCATCAACAGATTTCGAGTATTTATTACATAAAATTGCACCATATGTATCAAAAATGGACACCAATATGCGAGAAAGTATACCTATACAAGAGAGACTAGCTGTTACTTTACGATATTTGGCATCAGGTGACAGTTTTATTAGTTTGTCCTACACATTTAAATTTTCTCCTCAAACCGTTTCGAGATGTATTCAAGAAGTATGTAGAGCATTAATACAGGAATTAAAAGACGAAATCAAGGTAAATATAACAATATTTATAAAATACATTTTTGTATTTTAAATAAATAATATTTTAAACTATGGTAAAAACTAAAAGCATACTATAACAAACATAGTCTTTCTAATAAAAAGAACAAAATAAAAAAGATTGCCGGTAAAATAACCATAAAACTCAAAATAAAATAATATAATAATAAAATAAAATAAAACATTTTATCGAACAAAAAAAATTTAAAAAATAACATAGTACCTATTGATGAAAAAAAAAAGATCCAAAATAAAAACAAAATTCTAGTAGTTAAATTATAAAAAATAAACAAACTAATAAAATAATAAAATGTATACATAATTATTAAAAATCTAAATTAAAAAACAAAACAAACATATTTTCATAGTATCTTACATAACTTGGGTTATACTTTGTCAATTAATTGATCAAAATTTAGCCTATCCTTTGGTTCCAATTCGTCTGTTTGATTTACCATGGCTCTTTTGCTGTGGGGAAATGCTATGCTTGATGAAGATGTTTGTGAACGTGGTGAAGGTATTGAATAATCTGGAGATATTGGACTTTTGCTGTGAGGAAATGCTATATTTGATGAAGATGTTTGTGAACGTGGTGAAGGTATTGAATAATCTGGAGATATTGGACTTTTGCTGTGAGGAAATGCTATATTTGATGAAGATGTTTGGGAATGTGGTGAAGATATTGAAAAATCTGGAGATATTGGACTACGTGAGTGAAGTATTTGTGATGACTGAGAGTTTGAAGAAGTGGAGTATTCTGGTTGATAACTATTAGAAAAACCTGGATGATGCGATGTCAAGTCTTGTGGTGAAGTACATACATTTTCTTGAGACGTGCTAGGACCTGATGGAAGTGTTGAGTATTCTATTGGTAATTGATTATGAAGCGGCTGTGATGAATATGTTTGAAATGTATGCGGATATGGTGGATGAGTTTGAAAAGTTTGTGTAGAAATTGTTGGTATAGGATTATTTTGATGATGCAATTGATTTTGATTGCGTTTAAGTCCGTATAAATAATTATCAATTTCGTGCATAGCGGTTTCACGAGTATTTTCGTCTAAAGCTCTCAATTTGTTTGCAAGAAGTTCAGCATACAATGAACACTCATCGCGACTTGGCTCTGCAGATACTTTTTTTAAAATATTGTATGCATCTTCCATACGATTTTCAATTATATTTATATTTGAAGCTTTTCGTTTTTTGGTCGTGGTTGGAATTTTGAAAACTGGGTCTGCGGTAGTATTTGTAGGTGTAGAAGTGATTTCTATACCTTCGTTATTATCGTCTTGCTCACTGTTTTCATTATCCGATTCAATATCTGTTGCAGTTTGATTTTCGTCCAAAAAAGTCTATAAAGAAAAGTTGGAATTAAGGTTTGGATTTAAACTTAAATTAACTATACAAAATAACTGTGCTTATATTTTTTTTTAGATTTTTTGTTCACAGAATGAACTATTACTGAGAATCTTTATTTTAAATTTTCAATCCTTAGTTATAAAAACTAACCATTTTATAATTTTTTAATTACAATGATTGATAATTTTAGAGATTTTGTTAAATTTTGTCAAAATTCGAACTTTAAATGCTTATACAAAAAATGTGTGCCTATGTATTTATAATATTTTTCAATTGCTATCGTAACAATATATCAGGAGTCTTGTATTAAATTTTTATTATTTTTGGCCCAACAAATAAAATTTTATTGATATTTATTGAAAAAAAAAAACTAAAAAGTTTGAAAATTGAAAATGTCCGTTAACTAACAGTTCAAAATAAGTCAGCATATTTTGAAAATGCTATGGTGTGTAGAAAATGCTTATATAAACATTCGGTAAAAATGTCATGTTTCTACGGTCATTTCTTTTAGAGTTATACCAAAAAACCAAAATCGATTTTGTCTAAAATTGGTTTTCCGTAAAAATTCCCGTTTTTTCCTTAATTTTTCATTTGTTTTTCACAAATATTTCTCGTATATTAATCGCTTTGTTTTCAATAGAACATTTCACGCCTTACTTTGAAGACACGAGCGTTGCTAATTGTATGAACGGCACGCTGTACGAATTATTTGAAAAATTCAATTCGACTTACATGGAATCACCGAGAGTGAACATGGCGACGCTGTGCAGCGAGATCACCACCATGCTCCGACAGAAAATGGTGCGCGACACACGGTCGAACAAATTCAAAAATGAAATCGTCCATATACTCAGCGCCACCGCCGACAATATTGAAATAAGTAATTTTTTTGAGCTCATTGTGGATCTAGACATTTGTACTAAAACGCGATATGTTTTAAATTACTTACTGTTTAGTAATTTCGCTTCCAAGTTCCAATTATACGAAAATACGCAATCTGTTGTCGTCCAATAGCCTGGTGTCGTTGTCGGGATTTTATCATTTATTCTATATAAAAACCAAGTGCATAAGTAGAAATTGATTTTTATTTTACATGATATTTTTTTATAATATATTAAATATAATATTTAATATTTTGTATAATGACAATGAATGATGATTATACATGATTAAAAATATATTTTGTATTTTATTTTACACATTATTAAATCATTTTTTTTATTATATACGTTTACAAATATTAAAAAAATCCTGACCGTGTCTTTGTTCAAGTTGAAAC
>JANEHU010004871.1:0-39765 GCA_027563435.1 Nasonovia ribisnigri
AAGTTGTTTAATCTATAATGACTTGGCAAATAATTTATTAAGACAATTTGTCACTGAGTATCCTGAACATTATGGAAATGAATATGTTACATACAATGTCCATGGTCTTGTACACATAGCTAATTTTGTTAAGATTCATGGTCCACTTGATAATTTTAGTGCATTTAAGTTTGAAAACTTTTTACAAATTATAAAAAAAACTGTTCACAGTTCTAAATACCCTCTTCAAGATGTATACAACCGAATTCTCGAACAAAATATGTACTTAGATAATAATATTAAATATCCTATACTTAAAAAGGAAATTGATTTCAACTATTCAACTCACCAAGATATAACCGCTACATTATATGAACAAGTTTTACTAAAAAACTTCAAAGTTAGTTCTACTAAAGAACGTGATAAATATTTTTTTTTATTTAATTGTTGTGCTATTATTTCTATTGATAAAATAATTAAAGACTCATCTGGTCATATAATGCTTGAGGTTACTAAATATGAAAATTTATCTCCTATGTTTAATAGCCCAATTTCATCACTTTTAATTGGAAACTTTCTGGTAAATACTGAAATTAAAATTCCAAAATGTTTAGTTGAATTATCAAATTTAAAATATAAGTGTTTGTTTTTCCATACATCAGAAAATCAAGCTGTAGCTTTGAACATGCTTCATACAGAATAAAACATATTTATTACCTACTCTAAATGTCAAAATTCTTTTAAACATAGTATAAGTCATTTTTCATAATAAATATTTTATATTGTGTAACTGGATTGAATTTATCTATGTTAAATCATATTTAATTATTATTTTTAATTTTTTAAACTTTTTAATACCCAACATAGATTGAACTTATTGTATACAGAATACAATTTATTAATTCTTATTGTTATCATTTTTGTAAATATTATGTAGGAATGACTTTTCAAAATAAATATTTTGTACCTACTATATGAACTGTGTTAAATCATATTTAATTATTATTTTCAATTTTCCAAAGCATTTGATACCCATCATATAATACCTTATAATAATAACTGTATTATATTAACTCATAGATGATGGTACAAGTACAAAAGAAATTGTAGAAGGATTTAATAATAAAGAACTTCAAAAAAATCAATGCTCTTCTCCATCTTCCAACCAAAGTAAACCATATATTTTTAATAAAATTATCTATACAACTATTGAGTACAATATTTAAGTTTTAGATAAAACTCATTCAAAAATTGAATCGCCAAGCAAAAACGATAATCATGAGATTGAATCTTCAAATATAACACCTCAATTGTTAGGTATGTATTTGATTTACATAAAATGTTTATAATCAATATTAAACGTAATATTTATTGCCTACACCTACTTATGTTATAGCTAAAACTCATAACTCGACATTTTCATTGCCTGCAAGAAAACATACTCAAAATAAATCTCCAATGAAAAGATTTTCTCAAGTTTGTATGTATTTAATATTTTTGATTTAATTTGTATATAACATTTTCTGATATTTTGAATCTATATTATTTTTTTATAGTAAATGATCAATATTTAGTTGTATCTGATAGAAAAACAAATAGAAATACATTTCGAAGCCTGCTGTCTCCCGATTTGTGTATGTTTGTTTTTTTATAAATGTTAAAATTGATATATTTAATTGATTTTATCCTTTTTTTTTATAGTATTAAGTAGTCCAGAATTTTCACCATCTCCCAAAACGACAAAAATCATTGTTCAACATAACTCGCATAAAACTCATTTAAAAATTGAATCGCCAAGCAAAAACAATCATAAGATCAAATCTCCAATAAAGATAACCCCACAATTGTTGGGTATGTATTTGATTTACATAAAATGTTTATAAGCAATATTAAACGTAATATGTATTGCCTTCACCTATTATGTTATAGCTAAAACTCATAGTCATAACTCAACATTTTCATTGCCTGCAAGAAAACATACTAAAAAAAAATCTCCAATGAAAAGATTTTCTGAAAGTATTTAAATATTTTTGATTTAATTTGTATAACATTTTCTGATGTTTTGAATCTATATTTTGTTTTATAGACAATGATCAATATTTGGTTGTTGAATCTGATAGAAAAAAAAATGGTAATATATTTCAAAGCCTGTCTCCTGATTTGTGTATGTTTGTTTCTTTATAAATGTTAAAATTGGTAAATTCTATAGTAGCTAGTATACCTAATTGATTTTATCCTTTTTTTTATAGTGTTGCATAGTACAGGATTTTCACCATCTCCCAGAACAACAAAAATCATTGATCAACATAACTTTTCTGCAAACAGTAGTAGTATGATGTCAAATCACTTCAATAAAATCAAAAGAAGCCCTTTTAAGACACCCACCAAAAAAATTGAATCTGCGAGAAAACAATTGTTTGTTAATTCTGGTAAGTATAAAATAAATATATATGATGGTAGGTATGTGGATTGGAAGTTATGCATGTGCCATTTGTGTACAAAATAGTAGTATCCATACCACCTACCTACTCATAACAAAATGTACTATAATATATTATATATTTTAAATGAAATAATTCAATGATAAATTATCATGTACCTATGTTTATACAAGATTTTTAATTCATAATATATTATAGTAGAAATTAATAATCATATATATATATTTATATTATAATAATCTATTGGTTTATTATAATAATTATTTTTATATATTATATTGTATCAATACTTAATTAATTAAATATAATTGCATTTCTATTAGATATACTGAAAGGTTTCTTCTTGAAATGTATATTTTTAACAATATTTAAACTGATTAATTTTATTTTTCCAGCTACACCTGAAAAAACATTGCCGAAAACAGCCACTAATAGTCAAAATTATCGTTCTCCTCACAAAAGTGTCTCTTATAAGTCGTATGAATCAAATGTAAAAAAAACAAGCCCTGTAAAAACTTCAACTATAAAGGCAAAAAAGTATTTATCAGGTACCTACCTGTTGTTCTATATACTACATAATATATTAAACCTATAAAGTGTTTAGTAAATGTTAAGTGTTGCGAAACATTTTTCTCATGATGTACCTATACTGTATGGATATTATCTGTAAATCTTTTTTAATCTTAAAAAAAAAATCCTAAAACCATTTAATACATTTTTATGTTTTCCATGTTTCTGTATTACTATTGTATTTTTAGATGAACAATTCAAAGAATTTATGTAACATAATATTATAATACTTCTAAAACATAATATGAGAAACCTGGATGAAAAACTGACAATGTTACTTGAACAAACTAAAAAAAATGATTCCTACATCAACAACACTAACGATAAGGAAACTATTGATTATTCACATCTTGAGTGCTTCTTTCCTATCTGTGATGAAACTATACTAAATGCTATTGAAGAACAATTATCTGTGGACAAAATATACAATACTGAAATGGTAAGCAACTTATTTTTTAAAATTTAAATAATAATTACATTTTTTGTAATATCTATAGGTAATTGACGGGCAACAAGTCATAACGTGGTATTGCCATTTTTATCAAAATTGAGTTATACATCGATTCTAATTGAAAATATGGCGGGAAGTTCATTTCTGTCATTAATTCGTTGCTAACTTCACTTATATTAAAGAAAAATGCAATTCAAAAAGTGTAATTTAGGTCAAAACGTTGTATTTCCATACTCCTTTTTTTTCATAACGTGTTAATTCCATTTTTGTGTCAAAACGTATTATTTCCTATACATAAGGTATAGGGTTCAATATCCTGTTTTCTCAAAAGGTGTCATTTCCAATACATTTTTACAGAACGTATTATTTCCATAAATTGTGACATAACGTAGTATTTCCCATGCTAAATATCCGAAGCAACGTGTAATTTTTATCAAAACGTATTATTACCAATATAAATATTATTCCGGTTTGAAAAAAAATAAAGTTTTAAGTTTTTGTAAATACACAGCTGTGCGCTGGCAGTGAATGTGTTATCATTTAATAAGTAAACAAACATTCCGATATTTCTAAAAATAGTTCATTCCTTTAAGTATATTGGTTTGTGTATAGCGAGTTATCAAATTATGTGTGATTGTGGTAGTGTGATACCATAAATATTTTAATGTCACCTATCGAAGTTCTGAATATTAATTATTATTGTTCTGTCGTTCAAATGTTCAATATAATAATATAGGTAATTTATTATTATAATACCTATTATATGAATTACCTTCCTTTGCAATACAATTGAAATTAGAATGAAACGCTCAAGAAGAATGATTGAAGCTGCTAAAAAGGTAAGAAGTAACCAAAATACTGAAATAGACACGTTTTTATAAATGTCGGTTTATAAATTAAATAATAGGTCTCCAGAAATCTTTTTCCACCTTCAACTCAAGCAGGGAAGCGTGATATTGATAAATTAGCCAATAAAACTGAAGTAAGTAGTATATTTTACCTTATAATAAAATTAATATTAAAATATATATTTGACATAAGTATATATTTCTTTAGATATTGTTAAAACTAATGATTATTTGTTTAAATATAATACCCTATTCTGTCATAATACTGTACCGTTTTGATAAATTAATACTCCATTCCCTAATAACTCTACTAAAATGTTAAATGGTAGGTAATAAATTAATATTGTGTATTTTTTTAAATTATTATTATAAAGATTATTCATCAATATTCAATAATACTTATTAGTAATAACTAATAAGTTAAATTTCAAACTATTTCCAAGTTAGTTCTGGCGTACCACAAGGTTCCCATTTAGGTCCGCTATTATTCATAATTTTCATTAATGATTTACCATCTATTTTTGATGAATCGATTGATATACTTCTATTTGCTGATGATGCGAAAATATTTTCCAAAATTACTTCTACAGCAGATGCTTTAAGACTACAAGCGAATTTGGACAAATTCATATCGTGGAGTCACCAAAATGGTTTACCATTAAATATTAATAAATGTAATATTATTTCTTTTTCTCATATAAATAATACTATTATATACGATTATAAAATAGATAACTTTTCTGTCACTAGAGTTACATCAATTAAAGATTTAGGGATTATCTTTGATAATAACTTGTCTTTCACATCTCACATAAACCTTTGCAGTAAAAAAGCTCTTAAGATGCTAGGTTTTATAAACCGAAACACAAGTAACTTTAAGAACATTAATGCCTTAAAAATTCTTTTTTTTTCTCTTGTTAGATCACATCTTGAGTTTGGGTCAACAGTTTGGTCACCAAGTTATAACTTTTCCATTAATATTATTGAAAATGTACAACTTAAATTTTCAAAGTTTTTGAGTTATAAACTAAATATGCCATGTATAACAAAAAACTCGTACAATATGTTTATAAGAGAATTAGGGTTTATATCATGTGAAATAAGGAGAAAGGTTGCTGACATAATGTTTATTTATGACTTGTTAAATGGTCACATTCACTCTCCTGAGTTGCTATCCAGTGCCGCAACTACTGGGTGTGCAAAGTGTGCAATGCACACGGGCCTCCAGCTTTAAGGGGTCTCTAAAACCAAAATCTAAAATTGAAAATTGTCTATTTCAATATATTTTTTTGCTTTATTATTCTACGAATATTTTTAGATTCTATGTTCTTGCATCTTGCTTTAAAATTAAATTAATTACAGGCATAGTTATTAAATATAGTACATACATGCAATACAGACTACAGTTCCAAATAATAATAGTAAAATAATAGACAATAGTAGGTACTAAGCATTTTATAATGTCTATTAACAGATCGATTGCATGCGGGTATCGATGATCGATCGTAAATCGTAATATTGTTATTATCAGTACTTATTTCGTTGTGTAGAACCTCAACAATTAACAAGCCATGAGCGATAATGGTTATTTATATGCATTATTATTTATATTGTTTTCAGTTTTGTTTTTATCTTATGGTATGATTGGTATGACCCTATGATGTTAGCAACGAGTATAGTTAACTCTTTAAGATTTTTATTTTATGAATTACAAAAATAATAATATTATCATTTATCAACTATCAACTGACTTTAAAAATTTAAACTATATTAATAACTCGTGGTTTGATGTCTTGAGGAATATTATTCTTTTTTATATTTATTCATATTTCATTGTATTTCATTCGACAACTTTTAATAGTGATTTTATAATTCAAAATGTCTAAACGTGTATTTGAAAGTGGTGCACAAAAACGAAAAAAGAAGCTACTTTTACAAAAAAATAACGAAAAATGTGCTCATTCTATGTCGTTATGGATAACGAAAGACACACAAGGTAAGTCTTTCATTATACATTGCATATTTTATTGTATTGATATACCTAAGCATTATTTGCATTTTAATAATCAATGAATAAAATATAGGTAACTATATTTTGTCTTAAGTCCGATAGGTACCAAAACTGTCCAACTGTATTCGGTTGATATGCTATATTAAGGTTTATACACATAATATGATATGTTGCTTGAGTGATGAGTGATGACACACCTTTGTTTAGTAATGATTAATATATGTATGTAATTACTATAAAGATAGCCTAACATTAATTTTCTATTTTTAAATTGGTTATTATTTGATTGAGTCTTAAAAAAAAATAAAAGGATTTTAGTTTATAAAATAAATTACTGTTTAGATCTTTAAGATATATTCACTTATTTAAGGTAGTTGTGATGTTTCTGGTATTCCTGAAAATAAAGTATCAGTACAAGGACAAGAACCTCATGTAAATCAGAGTAAAAATGCTGACCAAGAAATTTACCAAACCACTTTTAGAAGTAGGTGCTTTGCTTACTAGTATTGAAATACATCCACAAAAATTAGAAAGAAAATTGAAATTTATTTATTTTAGCTGATAATGAATGTGTTATTGAATCTCCTGATCCTGAAAAAAGTGATTTAACACAAGACATGGTATGCAAGGAAAATTATGTTGATGAATTGGTTGATACAGTAAATGTTAACAGTAAGATTTTTATAATAATAATACAATGAAATTAAACATTGATGTTTATTTGTATGTCGTTACCCTAACAGCAACAACACGTATCTGCAAATTTTCGATTTTTTTTTTATGTTATCAAAATATTTAGAATCTCTTTGCGCACATGTTTCATTGGCCATATTTCCCGTAAACAAACTGATAATCTCAAAAAATAGATTATAGTGACAACACTTATCTGAATTTGATATGTGACAACACGTATGTACAAGATTTACCGTAGTGTTTTGTGTAACGGATGTTTGACTGTTGCCGTCTACTTAAATACCAGGTAATTATTATTTAAGTTATTTTAAAGTTATAAATGATCATTATTATTTACTATAAAATTAATCAAACATAACTTATAAAGGAAGATCTACGTTATTAATTGACATTTTGTTTGTGTTTTCACATACGTGTTGTTACAGATTTAGAAATTTACAAATAGTGACAGTTACGTGGTATTTCTGAAGGAATTTTATCCATGCTGATTTCTTAAAAAGTAAGTTAATATTCTATACTTAAATTATTAATATACAATTTGTATATTACATCAATATCTATATTTTAATTAAGTTATTAAATAGTGTGCTAATTAACAATAATATAGTATTATAAAATAATATAGTAATATAATATATAATTATTATGATAGAATAAAAATATTAAAAATGTGAAGAAATTTATCAATTTGATAGTACTCAGTATTCAAAAGATTTGTGTGTTTAGTGTTTAATGTGTTTTGCATAATTATGTTATTTTATTGTTTTTTTTTATAGTTGAAATGGCTAAACAACGGCTTAATCGTATTTTAAACATGGCTCTACTGAACTCTAATGAGGAACAAGAACGTCCTGACTCACCTCAGTTTAACAAAGTAAATGATTTAACTAACATAATTTTAAATGCAGATGTTGTGTTTTCAAACACTTATGATGAGGAATTAGATAGACCTTCAACAAGTCATAATACACCTGTTAATGATACTATTAACCTTGATAATACTTTGATTAACGAAGATAATTTGTTGGAGTATATAGAATCATTTGAAAAAATATCAGATTTAGAAAATACTAATAATATGAATTTAGCAATTAATGAGTTAGTTAATCCTTATTCATTTGATTTAAATAACCACGATTCAGATAATATTATGATGTTGGCGAGTAATGAAAGTGAAGTTATTGTAAATGCTACAAGCCCAGAAGAAGTTGATCTATCTGATTGTGAGAGTGTTGTGGGTAATAAAAGAAAACGAAGTACAAAAAAAGAAATATACTTGCCTTCAGATTATATTAGAATAACCAAAGCAGCAAGAAAAACTCCTTCACAACTAGGAGCTATATTGTTAAATTATGACTTTTTTTTAAATTTTAAAACACATCAAACTTATGCATCTATTAGGCCTGGTCGCACAAAAGGGGATCCTGAAGTTAAGGATATTAGATGCTTACTTTATAATCCAATTACAAAGAGAATTATGTACAAATTAATATTTGATGAACCTTATGACGATATACCTGTTGGAAGAAAACCAGTATTAATGCAAAATGAAATAAAATATGAAAACCTCTATAAAAAACCATTAAGTATCACTTTATCAAAATATCAAGATCTTCAAAAACTCAAACAATTTCTTCCACCAGACACACATTCATTTTATGACAGTTTAGAGCATGCTTCATCTTTCAAAACTAAGAAGGGTAAAATTTAATATTAATTGTTATTTTGTATGATTTTTATTTTATGTACAACCAAAAGACTGGTTATTAAATTGTTTAGTGCAATTTGTATTGTTATACTAATTTTGTTTTATCATTTTATAATTATATTAATATTGTTATTTTATATGACACCAAAAGACTGGTTATTAAATTGTCTTAGTGCAATTTGTTTTGTTATAATATTTTTTATCACTTTATAGTATGTTAACTATTATTTTGTATGATTATTATTTTATATGAAACCAAAAGACTGGTTGTTAAATTTTTATTTAATTGTATTATAATATAAAAACAAAAAACTGGTAAAATCAAAAAATAATGTTTTTATATCATACTGTTATTATTTAAATTGTTAAATATCCACCCACTAATTGAAATTATTAGAACTTATTACTCTTATTAATGTGCTATTATTTGATGAAATATTTAACTTGAAAATCAAATTTAATAAGTTTTATTCAACTAAAAAAGGTAATTTATTATTAATTTAAATAATTAATACAATTCAGTTACGTGCTGTTATACCCTCAAATGTATGTATCAACAACACGTATCTACTAGTAACAACTACACGTAACTGAAAATAAGTTGTTAATAACTCGTATCTACACTAAATAATTTAATAACAATAATAAATTAGTGTTTGTTATGTATAAATTTGTAAGTATAACTTAAAAACTTAATTCAGTATCAAAAGTTACTGACATTTTTAAACTTTCAAAATTAAACAGTTTTTTGGTCTTCCTGTAAAATTGTACTTTTGGAGATAAGTGTTGTTGCTGTTAAGGTAACGATGTAGTCTTTAGAGTTTAGATTATATAAAATGTAGTACCTAATAATTAACAAATAGTCACTAGTGTAGTAGTGTTGCTGCTGTCAATTTTCCATCGGCCAACCATATTATTATTTTTTTTTTTCTAGTTCCTTCATGTGCTAGTTAAATAAGTTAAAATAGACAGCAAGTTATCAATAGCTTTTGCTCGTAGTAACTAGTAAATTACGTCAAGACTTATTGCCTAACCATAATCGAACTCTGTCTCTGTGTTTATATTTTTTTATTTATACTATTGTATTAATTGTATTGTAGTAATGTGCCATTGTTTTATATTATTAAATTATGTCATTTAAATTGTTTTGTTAACAAACAGAATAATTACATTTAATTTAAATTATTAGCTTAGATAATATAATATTTGTATTAATATACTATTTTATATTTATTTGATTTTTGTTTATTGATGTTTTATGAATACTAACCTCAAAACTATATTGTTGTATTATTTTATTTAAAATTAAATTGTGTTACCAGTGACCATCTTATTCTACTAATTTTGCTAGGAAAAATGTTATGACTTTTTTTCAGTTATTTTAATTTCACATATTAAGTAGAGTAGATAACATTGATTTTAATATAAAGGTTTTGGTATAAAGTTTCATATTAATAATATAATAACTACCTATATTATTTATTTAATAATAAGGTTATAACTTCATGTCTAATTAGTATAATGTATATATAAGATCATAAACAATTTCATACAAGTAAAAACACGAAAAAATTAAGTACTGATTAATATTGCAGTAGTAATACAAAACTCAAGTAAAATATTATAATATTAATTTGGGGCCTCCAAACGAATTTTGCACACGGGCCTCGGAGTTAATAGTTGCGGCACTGTTGCTATCTATGATAGGGTTCAATATAACAAGTCACCGTCTGAGAAAAGTAAATTTATTTCATATACCATTTAATAGATATAACTATGGCTCTGATAGTTTCTTTCCTAGATCATTAAATTTAGCAAATCAAATTGTGAATTATGTAGACTTTTTTTTCATGTCACGTATTATTTTTAATCGTAATGTATATTTAGGTTTAAATTCAATTGCAAATTAATTTTTATATTCGATTTATCATTTGTTATTATTTAATATTATTGTTATTATTGTATTATTCTTGATTTACTGATATTTTTATTGTAAATCTATTCTTTGTTATTATTTTTGATTCTATTTATATTCATCTTTTAATTGTATGAAAACAGTTTATATGTTATTACCGATAATTACTAATACTATGTCATTCACTTTTACTGTATTTTCAAAAGGGTTTATCCCGTTTATTATATATAAATAAATAAAAAAAAAAAAATAGGTAGTTACTTAAAAGGTACCTAATATTAATAATTTAAAAACATTTACTAATATTTCATGTGCCTTGTGTACAAATAAATAAATATTAAAATGTATAATGTAAATTCATCTAAAGTTAGTAGGAGGTAGTTGACGTACATTTTACAAAAAGAGAAATTATAATTTTTTTTTTTATTAAGTCAATATTATATTAAGCTCCAAAATCTTTTAAAATGTAGAAAAAAAGTTACACTAGTGATGAAAACATAGATTTCTGAACCTATAAGAAAATGTATTATTTAATATTTATTTTAAAATCTCTATCTTAATATTTTACTGTTGTATATAATATATTTGTATTGATTTATTTTTTTTATATTTATGAATGTAGATCAGTATGTATATCATATGTATTTCTGTCTAGGATACAATTAATGAGTGGTTAATGTCTTGTGAAAAAAAATCATTCAGTAACAGCAGCAAATCTAACTCCATTAAGGTATAATAATATATTAAAAATTAGATATAATAAGTTATAGAAAAATATGTGTCCTAGCAAATTTTAATCACACAACAACTAATATTATATTATTATATTTTAGGATACTGCTTATGAAGAACAAAACAAAATTGATTTATCTGTCAACATTATGTATACAATAATATATTGTTAAAAAAAATATAAAGGTTGAAGTTTAAAGATTAAACTATTAAAGTGTTTTCAATTTTAATTGAATGCAGTTAGTTTATTACAAAAAATGTATATATAATCGTATTTATCTACTTACCTATTTATCAGCATATAGATCAATGAGTGCTTTTTGCAGTTATTGCTTTTCACATTTTCAGATTTTAATAATTTATTATTAAAATAACGTTTTATCAAAACGCAATATTTCCAACAATTCTGTCTAAACGTGTTATTTCCGGAAATAACACGTTTTGAAAAAAGTGATTTTTAATTTTGACGAAAAAAACCATTTAAAATGTAAATATAGATCAATTTTCTTCCATAAATAAGTACAATTCCGTATGTTTTACTCTTAAAGACAAAAATAAAACAGTAAAATGCAAAACTTTAAGAGCTATAAGTCAAAACATAAAAACCGTTTTTATGAAGAACTGTAATTTTGGCAATACCACGTTATGACTTGTCGCCCTTCAATTTTGAGTTTATATATTGTTACAACTTATAATTATTAATATTTTATTATATAGGTATCTGGATTTATATACATTTAATATTATACAATATATTTGTCAACCGCAGCGGTTGAACCGCCCAACAAATTCAAATTGTTTGATTTTAAATGAAACCGCCTAATATGCGTTCACACATACGCGGTTCAGCCGCGGAAACTGCCGTGGTTGAAAAATCGACCGCAACATGTCGCGGTTGAACCGCTATGTGTGGCCCGGCCCTAAATGTTATCTTATATTATTCATGATATGTGTATTAGTTATTACTAGAGTCCGGATTTGTATGCACTAAAAAAGGCCAAAATAGTATGCATTTATGCATCAAAAAACTTCAAAATATGCACTTGATATGCTCTTATTTTTTTTTAAGAATAAGCAAAAATATGCTCTTATACCCAAAATATATGCATTTTAATATATTTTTTTAAATTTTTTCCATAAATTATAATTCAACAAAATTAGATGAACTTAATTTTTTAATTATAGACATCAACTTTAAACATGTATTAAAGAACAGTAAATATTTAAAAATGTATTCAACAAATAAAACAAATACTTTAATTAAGATTAATAAAAAATAAAAAAATTATTAAATCCTCTTATACCATATCTTTGGTACATATTTATGAAAAAAATACAATATAAAGACATTTTATATAAAAAAAAAAAAATATATAAACCAATAAAAACATAATTTTGTTATTAATAAAAAATATTTTGATAAATAGATACAATGTATGATTTTTAATTTTTATAAAAAGAGTTGACAATTATATATTTTTCTATGTGCTCAGGTGTCATATTTGTCCTTCTATCACTCAGTATATGTTTATACAGACTAAACGATCTTTCCACATCTACTGATGTCAGTGGTGCATATTTCATGTTGGCTACGGAGCAAGGGTTGAAGTTTTCTGGAAGTTGTATTTCATTGTTACCTGATATAATTTGTCCAATTTGTTCCATTACTTGAAACCCTTTATTTTTTTGATGCAATTGAGTTATTTTAGTTTTTATAATAGAACCTTTGTCACCCTGTATATTTGATAGTTCTGAAATGATATTTTTCATAATCTCTAATGATTGTACTAAAGTCAATTTAGTATCTTCTAAATTTGTAATTGCCTGAATGAGTCCAGAAAAGTTAATTTTTATAAATGCTAAATCATTTTTTACTGTAGGCAAATTGAACATTTTCTTACAACTCTCAACACTTGCTGACAAATCATTGTCTAGTTTTTCTACTACAGTTTTAATACCTTCATAGTTATTTGCATTAAATATAACTGCTTCTATCCATGTACCCCACCTTGTAATAACTGGTTCAGGAGGCAATGGCAAACCGGGTAGTGTTTCTTTATAAAGTTGAATACGGGAAGGTGACTTTAAAAAACATTTTTTTACATTGTTAATCAATTTGTTTACATTAGGGAACAATTCTCTAACTTTTTCTGCCACTCTGTTTAACATATGTGCTACACATGTTACGTGAACGATATTTGGGTAAAAGACCTTTAATGAATCTCCTGTTTTCACCATATATGGTGCTGCATCTGATAAAAACAACCGTAGATTTTCATCGTTTCCCCCTGCAGGCCATAATATTTTTAAGTTGTCATTAATGAACCGAGATACTGTAGAATGATTTGTTTTAGGCAGTTCTTTATATGCTAAAAGATAGGGTTGACTTGGTGTATCATGTTTTAAAACGCCAACTATTAAATTTGCTATGTAACGGCCGTTTGTATCAGTTGTTTCGTCAACAGCAATCCAAATATCTGAGTTACCAATAACTTCTCTGATTGCAATAATAACATTATCATAACATGGACCAAGATAATTTTTCCTTAATGTACTCTCGTCAGGAATATGCTTACCTGTATACTTCTCCAAAAAATTCTTGAATTCGGGAATTTGAAGTTTATTCCAAGGTATATTAGATACTACCAAAGCTGCACAAAGATCCTCATTAAAAACGTTACCGGATTTCGGTTTTGCATCCAATACAAATAATTGTTTTTTTTTTTCATTTCCTCTACGTTTTAGAGCATTATTATGTAAAGCGGTATCAACGTGTTGTTGTAATTGAAATTTTTTTGAGCACACAATTTTTTTGTCACACAATTGACAAAATACTACAGCGCCGTCCGTGGTAAAAATGGTTTCGTCTGTTGTATTATAAAGAGCAATCCATGTTTTTATTAAAGTTGGAACAGTGCTTCGACTTTTCGGCATTTTAAAATGTATAAATTGTAATGAAATAAAATTTTAATTTATAAATTCACGGAACGCGGATCACGAATTATATATGGGCACTAGTGCACAATATTGACTGACGAATGACGATTATGCCCGAGCCCGACAACGGCAACGCGACAACACTTCGCGGCGTGTTTACAAAATATAAGTCTAATAATAAAACCAGTCAGTATTGTTGTCGATGACCGGTTGTGACTTGTGATAAACGAAATATAATTTTAACATAAACTGTCCAAAAATATAACATACGGAGAATAACATTTATTTCCCAACAATACGTAATGAACTAATAATAATTTCTACGAGGAAATTGAAACAAAATAATTGGCTTAATAAGCTTTTATACAAAATATGCTTGAATATGCAAACATTTTCAAATATGCAGTCATATCTAAAATATGCATTTATATGCAAAATAAAATTTTTTCTATGCATTATCTGTTACACAAATCGTCCACATTTCTTACTCCCATCAAAATGCATACACTCATTACAAATATGTAAATGCATACAAATCCGGACTCTAGTTATTACTTTATGACTATTGTTATTAATATTTGTACCGTGCCTTTAAATGTGTTCATATTTTTCTTGATTTGTTACAGAAAAAGAAGCTGATAGGACTAGGTGGAAAAACGGTAAAGATATTTGTCAAACGAATTATGCAATTTCTATTTACAGACAGCCTTTTAAAGTTGTACTCTTTCCATGGTAGAGGAAATAAGAAGAAATGTTTTTCCAGTCTTGCAATATCAAAAGTCATATTTAGTAAGTTTCATGAATGTATTTTATATAGTTTTATATCATTAAATGTATTAATTTAATTTAAATATCATAATAATATTATCATGGCAATTATTATTTAAAGGATTTCATTAGGTACTTTTCCTAAAATAAATGTTCATAATATTATGAATGTTATGAATCATGTGTCTATTTAGTAATAAAAATTGTTTTATTTGATATTATACAGATTCAGTCAAGTGTTTGAAAAAATTCCAAAGTGAAACCATCAATGAAGAGATCGAACAATTTATAAAATATGCACTCATTCAAGCACCGTTTAATATATAAAAAAAAGAAACTAATATATCAATGTAATTCTTATATATTATACCTTATTAAAATAATAAAATTACATATGCAATTACACAATCATACAATTGTTCAGTTATTTAATAATTTAAATTGTAAAATATTAATGCAGTGAAACTTCCATATTACAAAGTCTGATGGTCAACATAAATACAATTTGATTATAAAGAATTCAATTAAATTTATGACTAAATGAATTTAGTTCTAATTAGGTTTGGTCCATAAAAATATTTTGTTAAACGGGAGTTTGTAAAATGGAAGAATCACTGCATATTAAAAATATGAGGTCATGCGATGATAGATTGGGCCATGGTTGCCATTATGTCAAATTATGTAAGGGAGAGGACAAAATCAAAAAATATTCATATTATGTATAAGCTTAGTTATAAAAGCTTATAATGTAATTTCTAAATGTATGTAAACAGGTGTATATTTTTTATCTGGGGAGGATTTTTTTATCCCCCCCCCCTGTGAGCAACCATATAATGCTGTTGTTATGGATGGCCCGATGGCATAATTTTAATGATACTTACTGAAAACTAATTATAAAGTTTGGTTATTTAAATTAAGATAACATTCTATACAGGTTGAATTATTATAGGGATCAACTTTTAACTATCATTTAATTAATGTTCAAATACAATTTGACTAATGTTTATTGAGTATTTAAATAAGCATTAAACCAAGATAAAATTCTTAATGCTGATTGATTTTACGGTATTTCATCTTTAAATCCTTAATAAATGTTAAATTATACTACAATTGGTCATATGTTAACATTAATTTAAACTTTAAGACTGAGTTTTCAATATCGATTTAGTATTAAACTATTAAATTAATATTACGATGCTATGTGGGTAGCACCGGGCGCTGATTATGCTAGACACGGCACTACTTATCTTGTATCCTGATTTAATCTATTTGTAATTTGCGAATATTATACTTTATTCATTGTTAAAAAAAAACTCAAAACTCTGTTTACTCTCTAACATGGTTGATGAGTTAGGTACTCTGCATTTACTAGAAAATTATTTAACTATACGTCTGAATTGGTTAATGCACAACTATATGGATTTTTACTGAATACATTTCTTCTATTTAGACAGTAGTTTGAATGGATTATTCATAAACTCTATAAAACCTACTATTCGGTTGCAGTTTTACTCTTTAATTTGAGTGTAGATATGCATGTTCGTATATTAGGTCCTATTGAGTGGCAAATTTGAGTAGCCAATCAACACTCATTTTTTGAAATGAGTTTGAGTATATGATCCTCAGTTATATTAAGTAGAGCGTTATTTATTCATTTTTAAGTGTTCTCTATTATATTCTAATCTCAATGTTTATAGCTATTAAAATCATAAATTGTTTTAAATTTTTACAGATATGAACATTTTAAATACAACGGCATTATCATGATCGTTTTTGAGTGAACTCGACGAAGTCAACCAGGTTGACAGATTCGATAGACCAATCCGTAAGTGAGGAAAAAATGACAGTTTTTGCAGTGTACCTACTAATTAGTCGATGTAGGATTTTATCAGTTTGAGAATATGAAACGGCAAAAAGTGTAATCACAGATGGAAAAATTATATCCGCACTGTATATGGTTATGATTATTACTATACACTCGCATAATGGTAAGTGGTAACTGCACGCTCGGGGCAGTAATAAGCGTAACCAACACTGGGTGGCGGCAATCCGGCACGACCGATTTCCACATAGGAATAATTAAACGTCGTAATCTAATCGGTTGCGGTTTAAGAACATTATTGTAATGTGTGGCGAGATAATAATAAATTAATTCAGGACGGATATATATTATTATAAAATATGCGTGTGCAGTGTATGGACGGTTTGGTGGGTTAGTTGGCTAGCGGGAAACGGAAAAAAAATTCCACCCTCACCCGCGACACGACAAGAGACCGCCCGTACCTTTAAATACGCGTACAATATGATTTATGAAGAAAATCGCGGATAATCCTCCGAGGATCAAGAGCGCATCTGATATCGTTTATAAAAGTTTGTAATATTCAAAATTATATAGGGTGGTCTATATAATAAAATCCACCATGCGCTCTCCGTTTATTTTGACACGTCCCGGAGGAAAAGAACTCATGGATGGTGGTGGGGGCAGTCGAAAACGAAACAAAAAACTAAATGTAAATAAATACTACATAAATGCGTACACCACGCATAAATACTCGCCCCCGATCCCCTGACAGTAATCGAGGGTATCGTGGAATACACCCTCGCCTGTGTTTTAATGTTTTTACTCATCTCGTGTCTGTGTGACTCGGTGTGTATTCAATTTGCCCGTACAGTGTATATGCGTGTGTAAATTATGATAATAATATTATATTTACACAGCGTGCGGTCCCATCGCCAAGTTGCTAATTTACATCGTGTACACACACACACACACACACACACACGCATGTAACTATGTAAATGTGCAAGTCACCATGTGCGCGTGTGCACAATACGGCGCTGTAAACATTAGCGCGAAGCATAACATATATTAATCGAAGAAGGAGGACCCAAGTCCATTAATGTGGTTATGTCCTTGTCCTCGCCGTAGTTAAAGGTTTACGTACTACGACTCTAGGTATGGATACTGCAGTAAAGCAGTATAATAATTAATAGTACGTATAAATATAAACGATATATACGATAAATTGAATATTATGATAACGATCGATATTATTAGTAACCTATATAATATTGTAATCTGCACTCTGCAATGTGTTAATTTATTACCATAAGCATAATATTATACAATTTTTAATATACCTAATGTTATATATTTATAACATGATGTAGACAGCAGCGGACTGTCCCGGTATGCCACTATTCTATAATTATATAAGACGGTGGGCTGGTACCAACTTATAAATGTTAGGCCGCAAGCAAAAATATCTATAATTTGGTATTTATACTATTTTTTTGTACCTATAATGTATTATATAATAATATATAATATTATAATGGACGTTTCATTCTGCGGTGGCTGTTGTCCGTTACAAATTACATAGTAGCATTGATTATAAATACTATAGAACCTACTAGTATTTATACTTTATGATAGTAGGTACCTACATAATACAGAAAATATTAATATAGATATGAATACAATTTAAAATAGTTTATTTCTCGAAACGTTATCGTCTTATGGCCTATTGTGGATTTTATGCAATGTACCTCATATTTATATAGTAAAAATAAATCCAAATCGAATTGTAAGCTTTACCTCGGAAAAATTACCACCAAGCTGAATAATTTTAATATACACCTATATTACACCATTATAAACAATGAGTGAATAATCTCCATCGATATCATATACGAGTAAAAGATTATTTGAGGTCAATGATCAATAAACTACTTTTTTTGTAAATAGCTCACTTTTAATTTTTTTCGTATTATAAACAATTTTAAACAAAATTTATGTAGGAGATAATTATCTACAAAATAAGTCTTAACTCTTCAGGTATTATCATGCAAGAGAAAGAGTTATAGTTTTTGTTTTAGCGCTATTAGTTCTATAACTGCTAAATTTTCAAAGAAATGTGATTTTTTTATTAAAACCAAATGCTATTATCATTTATTTGAAAGGTCGTACCCAAATAAGTTGAAAATAAAAATGATGGAAGTGAAAATTATCAGCATTATTTTATAATATACAAGTGTGGTTTCTACCGGTATGGGAACGATTTACGATATCATATAGTACGATTGTTATTTGTTACGCACACGTTATTTTGTAAGGCGAATAAAATTCGTAAACCCAAGGCGGTACTGCAGGAACAATAACAAAATTATACACTATGAATAATAATATGAAAAAATATATCATATAAATATTATGAAATATTATGAATATTATAAATATTATAAATTTATATACACATTTCTATACATTTTTTTTTCAAATTGCTCTAAATAAATATGTCAATAAAATGAACACTTAATACAAAAACATTAGATTGTTGCCATTTTAGATGTTACATATCGAAAACATAGATTTTAGTCTGGTTTTTTTTTTCTAACACATTTTAGATTCTGAGCGAAGCGATGAATGTATTGATTTTACAATGATGTGTGTTTTTTTTTTATTTTTTTTTTTTTTTGTGTCTGTCATCACCTTTTAGGACAGTAAAAATACTTCGATTTTCTTCAGTAGTAACTTTTCTGATAGGAAAGTGAATCTAGTTGGTACTTTGGGGGACCAAAAATTAAAATTTCTCAGTAGTTTTCAAAAGCGCCGTGAAAAACAAATGAAAAATTAAGGGAAAAACGGGAATTTTTACGGAAAACCAATTTTCGACAAAACCAATTTTGGTTTTTGGTATAACTCTTAAAGAAATTACGATAGATACATGAATTTTGACTGAATGTTTAAATAAGCATTTTCTACACACCATAGCATTTTCAAAATATTCTGACTTATTTTGAGCTGTTAACGGACATTTTCAGTTTCAAATTTTTAGTTTTTTTTTTCTATAAATGTCAATAAAATTTTATTTGTTGGGTAAAAAATCTTGAAAATTTAATAGTAGGCTTCTAATATATAGTTTCAAAGGCAGATGAAAAATATTAAAAATCCGTAGTCACAATTTTTTTTATAGGTAATCAAAGTTCAAATTTTGACAAAATACGTAAAAATGACGAAAATGTGCAATTTATTTTGAGTTTGAAATTCATAAAAAATTTTCTTTTTAAATCTAAGGTTTGAAAATGTAATACAAGATTCCTCATAAGTTTGCCTAAGTTTATCAATAAAAAAAAGTTTATAAGCAAGTCATAATAAATTTTTATGAGCATTTTAAGTTAAAATTTGTACAAGATTCGATATTCACTCGATTTCTCACGTAGCGATTTTTTTATTTTGTTGCAATTCAAAAACGAATAATTGTAGATGCATGAACATTTCACTAAATGTATTAGCATTTTCTATACACCATCTAATTTTGAATATATTTTGACCGTTTTTGAGCATTTTACGGATCATTTAAATTTTAAATTGTTGTAGTTTTTTTTTATATAAATACCAATAAATTTTTATTTGTTGGGCCAAAAATAATGAAAATTTAATACAAGACCCCTGATATATTGTTACAATAGCAATTGAAAAATATTAAAAATACATAGGCACACAAAATTCATCAAAATCTCGAAAATTATCAATCATTGTAAATTAAACAATTATAAAATGGTCAGTTTTTATAACTAACTATTGAAAATTTAAAGCAAAGATTCTAATAAATAGTACATACTGTAATCAAAACATCTAAAAAATATATAAACACAGTATTTTTTACAGACATTTTAAGTTTACATTTTGACGAAATTACATATTATTGATATTGATGGATAAATCCGACCGCAAACACCATAGCATAATAATATTAATCCTTATTCTATTAAACAGATATAAACACAACTGCATTATTGCAATAACCATTCAACCAGAGCAGCGATACGAAAACGAGGTAGGTATTAAAAATATTATTACTTTCTTATAACCATAATGGCTGCTTAATGTTCTGTGTGCCCGTCACAAATGTATACTGGACTCGACACAAAACCTGTGCACGCCTATTTTAACTAAATTGTTTTAGTTAAGTAGTTCAAACATTGAAACTATTCAATAATTATAAAGTATAGACAACATAACTATAAAAAAACCTAAAAAACAGTTATATTTATACGATGATAGTAACTATATCATTTTATTTTATTTACCTATATTAAATAATTAATCCTACTTCCTTATTTCTATAATAATTTTAACTATTAGTATAAGTAAACTATTTTTAACTATATTGTTTTAGTTAATTTAAGCATTATACATTTAAATGGCTATACAATATAGTAGACATTACTATGAAAAACAACTATATTTAAATAATCGTAATAATATTATATAATTTAATTTATTTTACGTAGGAAATAAACTAAACTATACTTTCTATATTTTATTTAAATATAATTTTTTAGCAATTTTTTTACCGTGTATACAGCTCTTAATACAGCTTAAGTTTAAGTTAAATACTATTATGTAAAATATGTGTAATATAATATTTACACCAATTAATTATAGACATAATTATTAGATTATTAGATATTACTAATCAAAATAAAGCAGCCGTCTAATATATTCATAGGTAGGTAGTACAAAACATTTTATTCAAAATCAATTACAATTTGTTTATACACAACACTTATACATACCTAGTTTTTTATTTTATTAATTCTGGTTGATTTTCTAATTCAGAAGCCACGATACTAATCATAGGATAACTTTTCGAATGTCTTATTTCTTAAAACATAAATTTTTCAGGAATGACGTTTTTAGTTTAACTTTTAACCATCAAATCACACATTTTTTGAAGGCTCAGTTATTTAATTATATATATATATATATATTGTATATTATAGACCGAATATTTTATAGATACGCCCTACATAATAGACTTGTATAATGTATAAAATATAATATTGTATCTACATTTAAAACAATTATCTATCTATTTACATACGAAGCCAATACGTGGCAGTGTAAATATCATTTAAGTCTTACAGATCGTTAATATAATACTATAACCAATATCATATTACAATGACAATAATGATATATTATTATGGTGTATACGTTATTCGAATTAATATTATATACCATAACAACGGTAAACGGCCAAGAGCCGTATTGTTAAGCGTACTAATTATACTGTTATGTATATAAGGGGTAAGCAATAATAACATCAATAGCAATACACTAGTCCTGGTGTATCGTCGGTTGCAAGTACGTCGTAGATTGAGTGGCGTGAGTGTCGTGTACATATAATATATATATAGTGTCCACGATTCGTTTAGGCGGCGGAGTACATCCCTCGCAATTGTGCGAGCGAGCGGACGGACGACGCCCCTTCAATTAGCTACGGCGGCGGTGGAAAGGGATTTCCGACCGGAGGCCAAGTAATTCCCTCGAGCAGTCTATACACACACAGTATAGCTGCGCAGAGTATTTCAGCTTTGCCCGCACACACTCGCTCACAATACACGAAGTATACTATACGTATATAAAACTGCAATTGTGGGCGACGGGCGAGCGTAGTACCGCCGGCACGAAAAGGGCGCTTCCTCCCTTCGCACAAAACCTTAACTGCGCGCGTGCGTCTGTGCGTCTGTGTGTACGATCATCGTTGAATACAAATAAAGCGCCGCTGACTTATTGCCAATTATCCGAGGTTAATCTGTCACGAATAAACTTCCGTCGCAAACGTTTTCGGCCCTCGCGGCTCGAAAACCCTCTCGTGTCAAATTATCTTCGTATCGATCGCACGACGCGGCGGTGGCGCGACGAGTGCTGCTCTATCTCTATCTCTCTCTCTCTCTCTCTCTCTTTTGCTCTTTATCTCATCTCCTCTCGATCTACTTCTACACTCCCTTTACTCCATTTTTCCTATCTCAGCTATATGTGCACATGTACGCGCACCTACACTTCCCTCCATCCCTATAACCTCTTATACACGGTGTCATGACAATTACCACACACAAGTGGCACGTTTTGGAGTATATATATTTAGGTACACACATTTTTGAGGCATAAACCGATGAAAACATGTTTAACCTATTTTTGTTTTTTTATGACTGAGGTCTGTACGACTGTACGAAGAAAGTATAACTTATACATATCCCTAATTAGGAAATGGAAAAATTATCAACAGTCAATCATCGTTGGTTCATATAAAATTGTGAATAATTAATTGATATAGAACTACCAGAAAGTATAAATATCAAGAAATGCAGAAAAAATTCTGATGCTCGAGTTTTAAAATCATTTTTAGTTGGTGGTGATAAAAGCACAGGCATTAGATTTTCACATATAGCTTGCAGTACTTCTTTTACAATACCTATTTGATTTTTCTCAATGTGAAATTCGAAAATTGAAAGCCAATGATCTATACAATTCACCAGTGGCCTAATAGGTACCTAAAAATGAATTAGAGACATTAAAAACTTAACCGTAATATTTTCTTGATAACTCCTTAATTAAAACTATGAATGCCTATATCATAAAATATAAATGACCCATATACATGCCGTGACATTTTCGTGGACATTAAAAAAGTTAAATTTGTAACCTTACCACTAAGCAAAAAAGCAGTATCAAAAACATGCTAAGCAAAAAGGCAGTAACTTACCACAGTATACGGTAATTTTGCTTAGTATTGTTCAAATACGGTATTTTCGTTTATTATTGACATAGTACCTATTGATGATAATTTTCTAGCCGTATCACACAATATCATATTATCATACATTATAATAATTTATTAACATACTGTTAACCACGGTCTCAGAAGATTTAACTTTCTGGTTGTTATTAATTCTGTGTTGTGGTTTGGTACGGTAAACGTTTCCATGTTTTTCGGAGGTTCAGACTTCAGTTCATAGGTAAACAAGACCCCAATCAGCTGATCGAGTTTATATTGTGAACTCGTGTGAAGTTTCGACTAATACAATTAAAATATACCACTATCATCAGGTAGAATTGGCTTTAAAAAAACAAAAAAAGACATACGACTTTAATGATTTTGAATATGCTGTTAAAAGTTCAAACAGTGGAAAAGTTGATGTGAACGTAATGGATAATACATCATTTTTTAGTTGGAAAGATTTTAAGTCAGTTCAAAAGTTACAAAACCAAAATCGTATTTTATTGAAGGATGTCGTATGCATTAAAGCTGAAAGAGGAAAATTTATTTTTAATTTTAAAACTAAATTAACTGATACAGAATATCTGGAATTGGATTTTCTGTGCAAGGAAAATATGAAAAAAGATGGAATTCCTATTGCTTTACCAAAAATAAAACCATGCGGTGTTGCCAGAGAAAAGGTTGAGAGTAGGTATACTTCAAAATTTAGATCAGATTCTTCCAGAAAACCGTAAACTGTTTTGGAAAAAACTTGAATATTTGTATAATTTTAAATACAATTATTATTATACCTAACAAGTTTGTTTGATTATTTTTAAAACGTTCATTAATTTTTATATTAATTTTAACATGTTTTTAAATGTTACATTTTTATATTATTTTCCTAAAAGTTCATATTTTTATTTCTTTATTATTTTTTTTTTTTAATGAGTATTTCTTTTATTTTATTTTAAATAAAGGCTTGTTATTTACATAAATTTGGTCTAGTAAAAAAACAAAAAATAAATATGTATTCCTAAGCAAAAAGTACGTATGTGCTCATACTGCATTTTCCCTCTGTAAACAATAATATTAATGTCTGACAACACTAAGCAAAATGTACGTATATGCGTTTTAAGGTGTTATGAGGTATCTTAGAGTTTATCCATGTGTATTATTAGATTCTACAAGAAAAATTATTTAATTATCATTAATTTATTATTTAATTTTTAAAATATGATAAAAATAACAAGATGATTCAGAAAAAGTTATTTTTCTCAAAACTACTACATTGTTGCTTACTGCCTTTTGGCTTAGGAGGGCAGTATACATAATATGTATACATATTTTTCTTTGACAGTAAAAGCTCAATATTGCCTAATTAGTAGATAGGTTCTTTAAATCAGTTCATCATAAATGTAGGTTTGTGGTTATGTACCTCTGGGCTTAAAAAAAATCGCACAGGCCTGCAAAAAATACATAAATGTGCGCATACGTCTCATGAATAGAATAAGACCTTTCATTTTGTTTTTTAATCAAAATTGTACTTAAAAAAAAATAAAAGTACGTGTTACAAGTCTCCTCAATTTTTGGGTGACTTGTAAAACAGCTATAAAAATTTAACGTAAAATCAAACTGAGGCACGTAACAGGCTACTTGTAACAAAATATTTGTTTTAAAAATAAATTCAAACAAATGTAAAGTAAATATAAAAAAAAAAATGTGAACTTTACCTTTTTTAACCATTTTTTAACAGAATACTTTATTTTAAAGGTATAACAAATGTATAATACTAATTAACATAACTTAAAAGGCAGTTAGGTACCTACATAAAAACAATATATTATTTATTCAAAAAGTTAACCAAAACACATGTCAAATAAATATAAAAAGAAAAAGGTTGACTTTACCTTTTTTTGACAAGATACTTAATTTTAAAATAATAAAAATGAATAAAATGATCAAAATAAAATATGAAACTTTTTAAATAGATCAACTTAACTACTGTATAACATAACATAACATACCTAACATATACTATTCAAATTGAAAATTGCCTCTTCTTTGGTTTTTTATAACCATTTTTTAATAAAACTTATGATATAAAATCGATAAAAAAAAAATGTTTAGACTTCTAACTGCATTTTTCTTTATTTGAAGTGTCCTTTACTGAATAAAAAATATACAAACCTTTACACTTGATTTTAAACGTGAAGATCTGAAGCACTTTTGAAAGCACTGATAAAATCGCTGTTATCATGAGAAATGTTTAGTAATTTATTTTGGCGGTAATAATCATACTAATATGTGATTAGTTGATGATAAAATCTATTATCACATATTATAAATTAATTTTTAGTGGAGGTAGAGTCAAATTATATCAAATACCTCCATAGATAACTTGATTTGCTTAAATAAAAACCAAACTGTTTCATTTCACCTCGATGTTCCAAGTCACCTCGATTGACGGTAATTATAGATATGTCGTATGCATATGTATTATGTGTATATTTATTTTAATTATACACAAATACAATAATGAATCTATAAACACTTATAAGGTATCTATTACTACAGTATTTGTACTACCTAGTACCTACCTACTTATATTATCAACCAAGATAAAAATTAATAAATCCAATAAAAAATAAAACACTACTACACAAACAATGAAAAGCTTTTAAGAATATATGTATAAGGTGCATATAATATCTACATATTATATTATTATATAATCTTAACTTAGCTTTGATCCAAATTTTAAACTACAGAATCATCATGGTAAACTATATTTTTTAATTCATATTATTTTTACAAATTACCTATTTATAATAAGTTTAAACAAATGTATAGATGAAGGGGTAGATAGAGAAGCATTGATAAATCTGGATGAAAATATGATCAAAACATTGATCCCAAAAGTCGGTTATCTGTCAAAATTTTTAAACAAATTTAACTTGTTTAAAACAACTATTACTGTTCCAGTAAGTAAATAAGATATGTTTTTTACTCCATTTTTCTTTAAACATCCAAATTGTATGTACACATTATTCTGTATAAACCTACCTATATCAACCCTATGCATCTTGTATTAAAGGTGTTAGAACTATCCAGTCAATATGAAATAAGCATTGCTGATATTAATGTGATTGAATTTGAACCTCTTGAGGGTATAAGAAATGATTCTACAGTTGACCAAGATCCTGTTCTCCCAACATCACAATCTCCCAAAGTAATAAATTATTGTAATTCTTTAATTTTATTGTAGGTAATATATATACCTACTTTAATAATTAGATTTTTAATATATATATATATATCATATATGTGTATATACAACCAAGAACTATTGGAAGTAATAATGGTAATATAAAAAATATACTACAAAAGTCCCAAGAAGGAAATATGATAATTAGAATTTATGACCAGAATAATATAATATGTGATATACTGATATGAGAATGAGAAGTAAAATGGTGAAGTTAATTATTGAACATGAACTAAAAAAAAGTTTAAATGAGACATTATCTTCAGCCCAAATTCAGCAATTGGCAAAGGAGATTGTTGAATGTTTTGAAACTGAATCAGAATTCATTTATTATACACCATTTCAAAAAATAAATAAAAATATAAAATTAGCACGAGGTAAATTATGGGACCGTTACTGCAATGTACGAAAAGACATTCGGAAGTTACAAAACAGCTCTAATATAAAACCAATTACATTATGCGAAACCATCGAAGCAAATGAAGGTTCTAATTTTTCCTTTGCATTATTTTATTAAAACACATTGTTTCTTTTTATTTAAATATTAATATTTTAGAATTGTTTTAAAAATAGTTTTGGATGATATGATAATTTGGCTAAGAAATAATGATGAACTAATGACTGTTGTACTAGACAAATGGGCCAAAACAAGTGCTTATAGGTACAAGAAATTATTAGAAAGTGACCAAGAGCTAGAATATTTTATTAGGTATCCAGCCATGAGAGGTGTTAATGCGTGTCAGTTGGTTAGTATAAATTACAATAGGTAAATTAAACAAATCCTGAAGTTTTAAAAGTTTTGTACCTACTAATTACATAATGTGAATAGATAATCATTTAAAATTAAAAATTAAAAATAGGTAAATTAAAACAAGATGATTTGAATAATAGAATAGGTATATAAATTAAAGACTTCCTATGTTAGGTACTTTTAAAACAGTCAAGATATTTTCAAAACTGTATGGCGTATAGAAAATGCTAATATAAACATTCGGTGAAATTTTAAAGTAGCTACAGTTATTCATTTTTGAATTACAACAAAATAAGAAAATCGCTACATAAGAAATCGAGTGAATATCCAATATGTTGTAAAATTATGTCATTCAAACGCTCATAAAAATTTAATTTAAAATGATATTATATATTTTTTTTTTTTTGATAAACTTAGGCAAACTTATGAGAAATCATGTGTTACATTTTCAAATCTTAGATTTAAAAATAAAATTTTGTATGAATTTCTAACTCAAAATAATTTGCACATTTTCGTGATTTTTACATATTCTGTTAATAATTAGAACTAAAAATGCTTATAAAAAAAATTTGTGACAGCAGATTTTTAATAATTTCCATATATTATTGTAACAATATATTAGGAACCTTGTATTCAATTTTAAAGTTTTTTTACCCAACAAATAAAGTTTTATAGAAATCTATAGAAAAAAAACCTAAAAAAATTGGAAAATGAAAATGTCCCTAAACAACTCAAGATAAATCAAAATATTTTAAAAATGTTATGGTCCATAAAAAATGGTAATATAAATATTCAGTCAAAAATTCGTGTATTTACGTTCATTTTTTTTAGAGTTGCACCAAAAACCAAAATCAATTTTCTCGAAAATAGATTTTCTTTAATTTGTCTTTGGTTTTTCACGTTGCTTTTGAAAACTACAGAGATATTTTTACTTTTGACCCTCCAAAGTACCAACTAGATTCACTTTCCCATCAGAAAAGATACTGTTGAAGAAAATCTAAGCATTTTTACTGTACTAAAAGGTGATGACAAACACAAAAATAAAAAGTTAAGAAATAAAAATAAAAAAAAACATACATCATTGTAAAATCAATACATTCATCGTTAGTTGGAAATTCAAATTAAAAAATAATACAAAAATATTGAAATTATTAACTATCGTTTAGGTTAATCTCTAATGGATCCATTTGTTATTTTTAAATTAGTTATAAATTATATATAGGTAGTAAATAGCAGTGCCACAACTAGAGATAAAAGGGCCCAGGTACTAGTCAAATAAAATTATATATATATATAAATGTATTCCTATATAATATTATATTAACATAATGGACAATGTTACATTGTTACGTATAAAACAATCATTTTTAACTACGCTACTTAAAATCATTGTCAGTCCACAGCCTGTAAGTGGGAAGGGAAATTTAATTTTATAAACGTTTACCCCTTCAATTGCATGATATTTTTATTGGAATATCTTTTTTGAGCCCAAGTGCAGTTCGACCAACGACTACCTTTTTTAAAACCAAGTGCAGTTCAGCTAAAATAAGAAGCAATTCGATCATACCCCCCCCCCCACACTAGTTGCGGCACTGGTAAATTTGTACCTAGTACCTACTTCTAATACCTAATACGTTTTTAAAATAAGATACCTAAATCGACACTTAAAATCGATTTCGTCAAATTCCTCCAAAAGATTTGACCGATCTCTAAATAACCTCGGTATTGGTAAATGATACAAAATATCCAGAACAAATTAATCATCGGAAATAGACAGACTTGTATCAGAACCTGAACTTGACATTTCAGACTTTTTAAGGTTTGACTTCGAAGATATAAAACTGCTATAATGAGTACGTACAACTACAGGGCACATCCGCACAGTGACGACGTGATAATTGTAATATTAACGAATGATTAAAATTTAATGAGCCGAAATCGGCCCATTAGTTTAATGAGCTGGTAACCTATATTTAAACGCCCCAATAAAACTATTGAACGTTTAAAGATTGTTTAACGGATGAATACAATTTTAATCATTCGTTAGGGCGGTATAACGGCTCGTTAAACGTTTAGTGAACGTTCATGCAACCCGGCTAATAATTAAAAATTATTGTTTGGAAATAAATATAATTTTCATATACACTATGTCCAATAAACGGATTGTGACGTTGGTACTACACAAAAATAAATCAGTGTGAAAATTTAACATACAATATATAATTATGACACGGCTACAACGGTGTTTTGTTCTATGACACCGCGGAGGAGCCGGTCTCGATTTTAGCGACGTTACGTCGGGCTACGTTTCCCAAAAGAGAAAGAAAAATAAAATGTCTCGTCGTTCACTTTTTATTTTTATGAAAACACAATGTGGTACATGCACAAAAAAAAACGACGAACAAAAAAACAAGGAAACTGATGGTTGGGTTGTTGTCGCTATGGGCGGTGAAACGAAAGTGAGCGAGGCGCAGTGTTGCCAGATGAAAATTCAATAAATTTCGATATTAACGTTCAAAAAATCCTCAAAAATCCCCAGTCAAAAATTTGGCGCTCGCTACGCTCACACAATAACATTTATTAAGTAAAAACATTTTAATAACAAATCACTCTACAGATTTGACTTAATACAATATAACAAAAACAACATAATAGTTAATTTTTTTCCAATTTCTTTTGGTAAATAATATAAAATAAGTAATAACATTTTAATAATAAATCAGTCTATAGATTTGACTTAATTCAATATAATAATTAAATCTTTCCAATTTCTTTTGGTAAATAATATAAAATAAGTAATAACATTTTAATAATAAATCAGTCTATAGATTTGACTTAATTCAATATAACAAAAACAACATAATAGTTAATTTTTTCCAATTTCTTTTGGTAAATAATATAAAATAAGTAATAACATTTTAATAATAAATCAGTCTATAGATTTGACTTAATTCAATATAACAAAAACAACATAATAGTTAATTTTTTCCAATTTCTTTTGGTAAATAATATAAAATAAGTAATAACATTTTAATAATAAATCAGTCTATAGATTTGACTTCATTCAATATAATAATTAAATCTTTCCAATATTCTTTTTGGTAAATAGTACAAAATAAGTAATAATATTTTAATAACAAATCAGTCTATAGATTTGACTTAATACAATATAACAAACAACATAATAGTTAATTTTTTCCAATTTCTTTTGGTAAATAATATATAAAATAAGTAATAACATTTTAATATCAAATCAGTCAGTATGAATTTACATACTTTTATTGTACATATTACTATTAAATTTGTCTATCATACCTGGTTCTACGACAAAATTATAACAGGATTTATTTGCTGAATTTAAAAGATTTTTGCTGTATAAAAGCCCACTTAAAACTTCTGTGGATAAACGATTTCGGCTTTTAGTTTTGTTTAAATTTATTGTGCTGAATATTCGTTCAGTTGCTGCGCTGCTATGGGGCAATGTAAATAGGAAAGTGACAAGTTTCATGAGGTTGGGGAACATTTCTTCATCATTACCTTTCTTCAATAGTTTAACCTTCCTCCAAAAATCAATTGCATCGTCATTTTTATTAAATTCAGTGTGTCTTAATATTCTCCATTCAGAGTCCAAATCATTTAGATCAAGACCTAATAAACAATGGAAGTCTAAAGCTGCAGGTGAAATGGATATTATAGTATCCATATTTTTAGGATCAAGAAAACCTAAATTTTTTAGACTTTGAACATATTTGGAATTGAAAGGGAAACGTTTATAAAATTGGTGACAACATTCTACCAAAAAGTTCAAACAATTAGTTAAAAAAATATCCTTATTTTGTATAGAAAGAACATCTTTTGAAAGTTCAGCCATACAGTGAGCTCCGAGATACATTTTATCAAGTGGTAAAAAATTTGATGGATTTCTATATTGGATATGAGGTGTGGCAGTATTCTTTATATAGTCATATTTCATATAACACTCTAAAATAGTCTTGTATGTACTTTCCATTTTGGAATAGATACAGTGGATTTTTGGTTTTTGAGACTGGAACTCAATGTTCAAGTTTGTTATGATTGGTAATATGAAGTTTAAAAAATGTAAATATAGTTCATTGACAGGGTTAGAGAGTTTTTGATGAATAGTTGTTGCCTTATTATCAAGTAGATGTTCAGCTTGAAAATATAATTTAATCGATTTATACATGTCAACCATTCTTTTAACACAAGCATGAAGTGCCAACCAACGTGTTTGTGATGGCTGTAATAATTTGTATGGTTTCATATCCAAGAACTCTTGAAATTCTTGAAAATGTTTTTGTCTTTTAGAACTAAATTTCATATAATTATACACTTCATGTACAAGATTTTCCACATCGCTAGGCAGTTTTTGGCACGCGTATGAAGCACATAACGCCAAGGAATGACAAAGACATTTAATGACAAATAAATGAGGAACATCTTCTTCTAATAAGGACTTAACAGAATGCCTATTGCCAAACATAACATTTGCTCCATCCGATGCAAAACCAGCCAAGTTATGTTTGTAGGGAATATCATGTTTATTGAAAAAATTTACAATAGCATCATACACACCTTTAGCACTTGCATTTGAAACTTCAATTAGTTTAACAAACTCATCTCTAACTTCAAAGTTCGAGTGCTGAACCATACGCGAAACTACAGATAAATGTTTTGTACTGGATTTGTCAGTAGATTCATCAATCATTATAGAAAATGGTTGAGTTTTCATTCGCTCTATGAGATTTTCAAATTCATACTTACCAATGACGTTATTTGTAATAGCAGTCGCTTTAGTACGGTTACATGTGAGGTTTTTGACAACACTAGATTCGGGGCAAATGGTTTTGAAAAGTGAAACAAGATGGTCTGATGTTCTCAAAGCTATATTGTGCTCTGAAATGAACATTGCAAGACGTATTTCAGCAATTTTAGTGTCTTTAATTAAATTTGCAGCGTTCCTATAAGCAGCAACATTGTTTATTTTGGTGGTATTGTTCAGAGACTTTTCAATAACTTTATGTTTTTCAGAGGCAAAGTGTTTCTGAACAGCCGATATCCCTCCTAAATAGTCACTCTTACATAGTTTGCACTTGAAGTATTTATCACCTTTTACACTAGAACTCAACCAAGAAGCATAATCTGAATTACTTAGCCATTCTTGTCGAAATTTGTGCACATATTTCTTTTTCGACGTCTTCATTTTTTTTGTGTAGTTAGCTTCTCCAGAGCTACTTAATTCATCCGACATTTTAAATTCTAATAACCAAGAAATTACTTTTTACACTAAAATTCTGAAAGTCTGAAGCTGAACTCGCATGTCACTCAGTAATAATTTGTATAATTGTATTCTTAATTCTTATCAATGGCGATTCGGTTATGTAGTCACAGAATAACATGTATTATTATATTGTTGTATCTTCAATCTTGTATCACAGAACAATTGTAGGGAACCTACAACTAGTGTTCTCCCGGTGTGATATGGTAGTATCACTAGAATGTACTGTACTACTGTTATCATGATTACGTAACAGATACTATGTAATATTAGATATAACATGGCGATATAATATATAATTTTTTTATATTTATTTTGGTAATTTGAAAAATATCCATTTTTTCCCCAAATTTGACAGATCCTCAAATTTTTCCTCAAAACAAAAAAATATTGACGAAAATCTCCAGATTGGGGAAAAATCTCCAAATCTGGCAACACTGGCGAGGCGCCGGCGGCCGGTACTCGTTTTTCCCGACTTGTCTTTCCGTCCCGCCTTGTGCCTTTGCGGCGCGGTGGGAGAGTCGACCGAGTCACGACGTCGTATCCCGTGGCGGTGGTTGACAAAAGTGTAGACTAGGTCGTGGCGGTGCCTGTACTTTGTACTGGTCGCCGCTACGTACCGTATCAATTACACCTACTGAAATAGTATACTATGGTAACGTACATCACCCCAGCCCCACCCATTTGGAATTTTAAAACATTTTGTTTTCCATTATTTAGTACGTAATTTGTGTAAATTTGTATGACAATTTTCAAAAATTGTACGGTCTTGGTTAACCCGTTATTAATAAAAATAATGGGTGGGGCTGGGGTGATGTGATTTCAGCCTCACCCAAGGTCAAGAATTACAAAATAATAGTCATCACTACGCCATATTTTAGTACGTAATTTGTATGAATTTGTACGACCGTTTTTAAAATTTTTACGATCTTCGATCGGCGGCAATCGCAAATACTTGAAATCCACCGTCACCCCAGCCCCACCCCTCGTCTAATTTTCAGTGTTTTTGAATTTATTCCAGTGCCATATTTTAGTCATTATTATGAATTTGTAATACTTTTTTTTTGAATTGTTTGCTGTTATATTTTTGGTGCGTTCCATTCGTATTTGAATTAGTTGTATATCATTTTATATTTTATAACTAATTTATATTATTATAACCTATACCTACTATACATTGTACTTCTACATTTATGCTCGAATTTAGTTGTATCATTGATTTGTATCATCATCTCACATCTGTGACTGATTGCGCCGGGAACGGACAACAATAGGCCGTGGGCCCGGTCAGCAAATACTTCGTCGCGCACTCCTATCACACACCGACCGACCTATAGCTTGTGTGTACTTATATTATGTAATTAGCATTCAACAGAAGGTGGCCAGGTTCGCCGAGCAAATCCTGAGAATGCTAGTGTGTATGTGGGTGTGTGAAGTGTAAACTTATAACTAATTGACTAGGTAACTCAAATAATAAATATGGCAATTAAATATAAGTTGTCACCCTTTGTTTATTGACGAAAGAATATATATAATAATAAATATATAGCCAGACCGGCTCAACAAACAATAATAATAACGATAACAAGTAGATACTCACAATAATTTAAGATGCGAAGACTGGCCAGCCGCTACATGTACCTAACCTAAATATAATATTATACAGCGCTAATAAATAGTAATTATTACAATAATGTTACAGCGAATTGCTCTCACAATAACACAAGATAATGTTACAATGACGATGGCTATACGAGCCTTAACAGAATAATAAACACAGCGGCGATATGCGCACACGAATAATATAAAAATTACAACATAATAATAAAACACAGCGGCGATATGCGCACACGAACAATTTATATAAGAAATATAATAATAAGAACTTCCACAATTTTTCGTACATTCAACCATACGGGTTTGCGAATGACGCACTACTAACTAATAATTAACAAACACAAATAAAATATAATTTATAATTCACTGTATAGGATACAGATTACTGATAGGTATGAGATGTGTGCGTTGTGGGTCGGGGGGTGGAGGTGCGCGGAGTGGTCAGCGATACCTATTGTCGCTAATTATAATAAATTGGTGATATGGACTTACGTAATAATGTGACTGTCGTTGCGGCGCGAACATTTCTCCCCCTTTTGAAAATAGTGATTTTCAAGAAGCCTCTGCTTCATCTTCAACAGGTAGCCGACAGAGCTTTACAACGGGACGTTTTATTTCATTTCCGTTTGCTAAGCGGATGGTTACTACTCGTGTCTTTCCGTCGCTCCCTGGGTGCACATTTGTAATGCGTGCCAGTTTCCATCTTGCTGGTGGCACGTTGTCCTCCCTTACAATTACTAGATCATTTACCACCAGTGACTTGCAGCCCGCAGTCCACTTTCCACGCACTTGTAACTGTGGCAGGTATTCAATGTGCCACCTGTTCCAAAATGTTTGCATCAAGCCTTGTACAGCATTCCATTTTGACAGTCTGCTTGGGCCTTCATTTGATACATCGGGTTCTGGATGGAAAAAACATAGGACCTCCAATGAGAAAATGCGCTGGAGTTAGAGGGTCCATGTCAAACGGATCACTGCTCATGGGAGTGAGTGGTCTGGAATTGAGACAGGCCTCTACCTGGCATAATAAAGTTTCTAGTTCACTGTACGTCAGGCTACCTTCCTTTAGTACGCGTAGTAGATGATGTTTTGCACTTTTTACGCCACTTTCCCAGAGCCCACCAAAGTGTGGTGCCGATGGTGGGTTGAAGTGCCATGTTACACCTTCATTTGCTAGCGTATTTGCCACATTTTGTACATACTCGGATAACTTTCCTTCTGCTCCAACAAAATTTGTACCATTGTCGCTCCACATGGCCGATGGCTTCCCGCGTCTTGATATAAATCTGCGTAGAGCAGCCAAAAAGGCAGCGCTTGTCATATCTTCTACTGCTTCTATGTGAATAGCCTTGACTGAAAAGCATACAAAAATGGCAATCCATGCCTTTTTGCTAGGTCTTCCTCTTATGCCACTGCGAATAGATACAGGGCCTGCAAAATCCACACCTGTGTTGGTGAATGGGCGTGTACACTGGACACGTTGCTTCGGCAAGTGTCCCATACTTGGATTATTGAATGTGGGTTTGGCCTTGATACATTGAATGCACTGACGAAAGGTTGAACGAGCTATTACTCTACCCTTAATAGGCCAATAACGACGCCTGACCTCTGCAAGTAACGATTGAGGGCCACAGTGTAATAATTCGACATGAATATGAACGAAAATCATCTTCGTGATTTTGTGATCACTTGCGAGAATAATTGGCTCCCTTTGATAATGTGGTATGTCGGCGTTTCTTAAGCGTCCACCAACTACCATAAGTCCATTTTTTAATTTGGGTTGTAATGATTTTAGCTTGCTTCGGCAGGATATCTCCTTTCCGGATATTAGCGCTAAAATATCACTATTAAACGAGTCTATCTGCGCTCTTTTTAGTAATGTGTTGTCAGCTCTTTCTAACTCTTCAGCAGTAAGGTAACGTTTTGCCGGTTCTGCATGTTTTAACCTAAGATAGTCTACAAATTTATACATCCAGGCCACTGCTCTGCGAAGTTTATACCATTCAGAGTAAAAGCTAACTAGATCTCTTGTTGTTTCCCTCGTTATTAGAGCTAACCTTATAGGCTTCAATTCTGGAAGATCTACCGGTTTTGGCCACAGATTTGGGTCTTCCTTCCTGCTCTTGTCGTCTTGTTTCAACCACAATGGCCCTTGCCACCATAACAGTGTTTCCTTTAAGTCTTGAGGTCTTATTCCTCTGGATAAAATATCAGCTGGGTTCTCGTTGGAACTGATATAGTGCCATTGATGACTATTTGTTATCTCCAAAATTTGACATATCCTATTTGATACGTATGTCTTGAGACGGTTAGGTTGACTGTTTATCCATCCAAGAACTATTGTTGAATCGGTCCATAGCCAAAATTGAGAGATATCAATTTCCCAGGATTTTGCAATCCTTAGGCCTAATTGGGCTAAGACTAATGCACCACCAAGCTCTAGGCGGGGAATTGTAGCACCGGTGAGTGGCGCTACACGTGTTTTTGCACATATCAATTTTACATGCCACCTGCCAAGGTGATCTTTACTTCTAACGTAAATGCAAGCGCCATACGCATCTTGAGATGCGTCAGAAAATCCATGAATCTCAAATTCTTGGGTTGGTGCTTCCTTCGCCTTTCTTGGAATCTCTAGTGTTTGAAGTTCTGCAAGATCTGTCCAGAACTGGTGCCATCTCGACTTTATATCAGCTGGTAGAGGAGAGTCCCAATTAATTTTCATCTGCCACAGTTGTTGAAGGAACACCTTACCTTTCACGAGAACTGGAGCTAAAAATCCAAGCGGGTCAAAGATACTGTTCAGAGCTGATAAAAGGGCTCGTTTGGTTATCATTGCTTCTAACTTGTTGTTTTCCAAATTAAATTTGAACACATCCGTTTTAGGATTCCAGCACAGACCTAACGATTTAATTGTATCATGATCTCCCAACTTCAACACAAATAAGGGATCGTCATTGAATCCTTCAATTTTTTTTAATATTGTGACCGAATTCGAGCACCATTTTCGTAATGGAAGCTTGGCTGAGTTGAGTATGCTTGAAACATCTTGTTGCAACTTTAAACATTCTTCTTCAGAATCACCTCCAGTCATAATATCATCCATATAAAAGTCTCGCCTTATTGTTTTAGCTGCGTTTGGACAAAGTACTTCATTTTGCCTAGCTAATTCATCCAAACACTTCGTTGTCATAAAGGAGGCCGGAGTCGTACCATAAGTCACTGTATTCAATCTGTATTTTCGCAATACGTCGCTAGGATGCTCTCGCCAAACTATCCGTTGAAGATCTCGATCTTCCTTGGCCACTAATACCTGCCTAAACATCTTCTCAATGTCTGCGGTAATAACGAATTGATGCTTACGAAACCGACTCAGAATAGAAATTAAATCTTCTTGAATACTTGGACCACGCATTAGCACATCATTCAATGCAATACCATTCGATCCTCTTGCGGACGCATCAAACACGACTCTGACCTTCGTTGTTAAACTAGATGATTTTATGACAGCATGATGTGGTAAATAGAACGTGGGTCTAGCTGTAACATCGTCTTTAATCTCTTCCATGTGGCCCATCTTTATGTACTCGGTCATGAAATTGTTATACTCCATACGTAGTTGATCGTCACGTTGAAGCCTTCTCTCAACGTTTATGAAACGACAGGTTGCCATATTCAAGCTACAACCTAGCTCATTGACCCTTGAATTTGTAGGTAATCGTAAAACAAAACGACCATCCGAGTTTCTAGTGGCTGTTTTCATGAAATGTTCCACAGCTTCTTGTTCCTCCGAAAATTGTAGGTTAGTTTTTGAGGAGCGGCCGAATGGCTGGTTCTCTTCGCGTTGAATTGCCTCCCAGTCTTCTTCTAGTGACCTTCCAACTCCTAAAAGACAGGTTGCCACAACTTCACCAGTTACAACCCATCCAAGCTTGGTTCCTTGTAGTGATACGTTGCCAATCTCTAATGGAATTCTTTCAGGAGTCATAATATCGAAAAATACACCTGCTCCTATTAATATATCAACTGGGCCTGCTTGATCGAAATTGGGATCAGCTAATTGAATGGATAATTCCTTGTTAATTTTCCAACCATCCCTTGGTTTCCTGCATGCTGGAAGATCGCTCACTATATTCGGTAAAACATGACATGTGATATCTAGATTGAATGCTGAGACACATGACAGTAATTGAATGTTGACTCTTGAAGTGGTTTGCAACTGGCTTGTACCAATTCCACACACTGGTAATACCACCCTCTCACTGGGTAATTTCAGCTTGTTTTGTAGACCTTTAGAGATAAAATTCAATTGTGAACCGCTGTCTAACACTGTACGACATTTATGAGCCTTACCATTTATGTCTCTAATTACAACTACCGCGGTCGACAAGAAAACATAACTATTTGCTAATGTAGCAGCCATTGCATGTGCATGTCCTTGAGAAGTTGACGCACGCGTAGGGCTTACCTCCTGTTCATCATTCGTTACGTTGTCATTGGTATTATCTGGTCTTCCCTCAAGATGAAGTAGTGTATTATGCCTGCGATGACAACGACCACATGAATACTTGGATTTGCAAACATTCGCTAAATGAAAACCTGATAAACAGTTAAAACAAAGTCTAGCATCTCTTATTACATTTAGGCGTTCTATTATGGGAAGTTTCTTAAAGCCTTCACAAGTATATATTCTGTGCTGACCCTTACATTTAGGACAGACATCATGTTCCGTTCCCACCATTAGAGCGAACTTCTTCGGTTTTTGCTCTGGTTCCTTCCCCCTTGAATAATTTCGCTGACTGTCTACTTCACCAGAAATCTGTTTACTATAATCAGAATTCTCTAATGCAACACATCTGTTTGCCAGAAACCTTTCTAACGCTTCATATTTTGGCAAGTCTGTGGATTCTTGGCGCAATTGCCAATCATGACTTGTTACTGTGTCGAGTCTACTGACTATAATTGTTACTAACCAGGCATCCCATTGATCCGTTGGTTGCTTCATAGCCTTAAGAGCGGCAATGTGAACGCAAATGTGAGCGTGAAGACGTTGTAATTCACCTGCAGAGGTTTTTTGTATGTATGGAGTCTCTAGTATTGAGCGAATATGTGACTGAATAACAAGTCCTGGATTGTCATACCTCTGTTTTAAGCGATTTAATGCCACTTCATAGTTTACATCTGTCATTGGTACAGATTTAACCAAATCGAGTGCAGCGCCAGTAAGATGAGAC
>JANEHU010004873.1:0-146603 GCA_027563435.1 Nasonovia ribisnigri
ATTACATCTTTTAATTTTGTGATTCTTTCGGCAGAAAAAAAAAAATTTAAATGCTATAGCCCATCTTGGTGATTTTGCATTGTATCCTAATTTATTTTGTAATTCTATTGAATTGACTTTAATTACAATACCGTCTATATCAAAATTAAGAAAATGTCTTGTTTTTTCAAATTTTTTATAAAAATTTAATACTTCTTTATAATTTGAACAAGTTATTATTTCTTCATTGACTGGGAATCCCCATTTTATACATTGCATTAATCTCTCATAATGAGTATTAATTATTGTTTCTTGTTTATTAAAAAAATAACATCCATAACATGAAAACATTAATTTTCTTTCAGCTGTTATATTTGAATCAATATGACGTAATGTGCCTGAAGCTGCGTTTCGAGGATTAGAAAAAAGTTTATTTGTATTCTTTTTATAACTTTTATTTAATTTTAAAAAATCAGACTTCATCATAAATACTTCACCTCGAACTTCTAATCTTTCAGGTACACAAGATCCTTTTAATCTTAAGGGTATTGATTTTATTGTTCTAATATTAGAAGTAATATTTTCTCCTTTGTAACCGTCGCCTCGAGTTCCTGCTCGTACAAGAATACCTTCTTCATAAATTATACTAACAGCAACACCGTCTATTTTCAGTTCGCAACAAAGAGATTTTTCTTGATTAATATTAAAATGTTTTTTAATTCTCTTTTCAAAATTTAAATATCCATTTAAATCAAATGTATTTTCTAAGGATAACATGGGAAAAAAATGTTTTATTTTTTTAAATTCACTAAGTAAACTTGCTCCTATTTTTTGTGTAGGTGAATCTGGAGTAATCAATTCTTTATTTTTCAGTTCTAAATCATACAATTGATTAAGTAAATAATCATATTCTGCGTCAGAAACAATTGATTTATCTAAGGTATGATAAAAATGTTCATATCTTAAAATATTTTTTCTTAATTTATCGATTTTATTTTTAATAGATTTCATAAATTTATTACATAAATAATTATATACAAATTAACTGTAAATTATCTCATGATTTTATAAATTGATAATATTAGTATTTTAAAATATTTTTTATTATATAATTTTTACTTATAATATAAAAAATAATTAGAACTAAAAACAGAATCACACTATATTAAATATCATTAAAATTTTTATCAAATCAAGAGAAAAATATGAATCAAATATACGAAGATAATTCTTTGACTATTGGTCACACACCATTAGTTCGCTTAAACAAAATAGGAAATGGAAATATTTTAGCAAAAATAGAATCTAGAAATCCAAGCTTCAGTGTTAAATGCAGAATTGGTGCTAATATGATATGGAGTGCAGAAAAAAATGGAAGCCTGAATAAAAATATAGAATTAGTAGAAGCTACTAGTGGAAATACTGGAATAGCATTAGCATATGTTGCGGCTGCTAGAAACTATCGATTAACTCTAACCATGCCTAATACGATGTCTATTGAAAGACAAAAACTATTAATTGCTTTAGGTGCAAAATTGATATTAACAGATGGTCAATATGGCATGCAAGGAGCCATTTCAAAAGCTAACGATATTCTATCATGTAATACAAACAAATATCTTCTATTAAAACAATTTGAAAATCCAGCTAATCCTGAAATTCATTATAAAACTACCGGTCCAGAAATTTGGAATGATACTAATGGTAATTTAGACGTCTTAATTTCTTCTGTAGGAACAGGCGGAACAATTACAGGAATTACAAAATACATAAAAACAAAAAAAAGAAAAAAAAATTTGATCAGTATAGCAGTTGAACCTTCTGAATCACCTGTAATTACACAATTTTTATCAGGAAAAGAAATCAAACCCGGACCACACAAAATACAAGGTATTGGACCCGGATTCATTCCTAAAAATTTAGATTTAACATTAATCGATCAAGTGATTACCGTTTCAAGTCAAGAAGCGATATTTATGGCTCAACAATTAATGAAAAAAGAAGGAATATTAGCAGGAATTTCTTCAGGTGCTGCTTTATCTGCTGCCGTGAAAATACAAAAACAAAAAAGTTTTTTAAACAAAAAAATAGTTGTTATTTTACCTTCTTCAGGAGAACGTTATTTAAGTACAGAACTATTTTCTACATTATTAAAAAATCAAATAGGCTATTAACATACAACTTCTGTAATAAAAAAATATCCTTAAAATTTTTTTATTGCAGAAGTTGTATCTTAATAAGTACAAATTAACATATATATTTATATATTATTTTTTAAAAATCTATTTAGATATTATTTCAATTAACTTTAAATAAGGAAAAAAAATGTTTCAAAACCAAGTGACTATAACAGCTCCACACGGTTTTCATACTCGTCCTGCAGCTCAATTCGTCAAAGAAGCAAAAAAATTTATTTCAAATATTAATATTATTTACAATGGCAAATCAGTTAATGCAAAAAGTTTATTTAAAATTCAGACACTAGGTTTAGTTCAAGGAAGTCTTGTGACACTATCAGCTGAAGGAGAAGACGAGCAAAAAGCAATTGAATATTTATCAAAAATAATAACAGAACTAGAATAAATTATTTTTATAAAAAATGTGTAAAATTTTTACAAATACCGGAGGTTATATAAAAAAACTTCCGGATTATTTAATGAAACAGAGGTATTCGCCTGACATTCGATATTTTCCATCTCTTAATAGACCAATTTTATTATTAAAGGCAGTGTTATGATTTCAGGCATTTTAGCATCACCGGGTATAGCTTTTGGAACTGCTCTTTTATTAAAAGAAGAAGAAATTGTTATTCACCGGGAAATAATTACCATTGAAAATATTACGAAAGAAATAAAAAGATTTTTTGAAGGCAGAAAAAAATCAATACAACAACTAACAGAAATTAAAATTAAGACACGAGAAAAATTTGGAGAAAAAAAAGAAAGCATCTTTGAAGGTCATATTATGCTTCTTGAAGACGAAGAATTAGAACAAGAAGTAATATCTTTGATAAAAGAAAAAAAAATATCTGCTGCAGCAGCAACTGAATCAGTTATTGAAGGACAGGCTAAAGCTCTAGAAGAAATCAAAGATGAATATTTAAAAAATAGAGCAATAGACGTAAGAGATATTGGAAGTCGTTTGCTAAAAAATATACTGAATCTTAATATTATTGATTTAAATAATATAAGAAATGAAGTCATTTTAATTTCAAAAGATTTAACTCCTTCAGAAACAGCTCAAATTAATCTAAAATATATTTTAGGATTCATTACTGATTTAGGGGGGAAAACATCACATACTTCAATTATGGCAAGATCATTAGAAATCCCTGCAATTGTAGGAACCGGAAACATAACAAATATAGTAAAAAACAATGATTTTATTGTTTTAGATGCTATTAATAATCAAATTTTTATAAATCCATCCACAGAATTGATTGATACAAAAAAAGAAGTGCAAAAAAAAATTTTTATTACAAAAAACAAATTAATAAATTTAAAAAATTTACGTGCCACAACTGTTGACGGACATAATATCAAAATTGGTTCTAATATAGGTAATATACAAGATGTTCATTCTGCAAAAAAAAATGGTGCTGAATGCATTGGTCTCTACAGAACAGAATTCTTATTTATGGGAAGAAATTGCTTGCCAACTGAAAATGAACAATTTCAAGCATATAAGAACATTGCTCAATCAATGAAGAACAAAGCTGTTATCATAAGAACAATGGACATTGGTGGTGATAAAGATTTACCGTATATGAATTTACCCAAAGAAGATAATCCTTTTCTTGGATGGCGTGCTATACGTATTTCAATGGATCGTAAGGAAATACTGCATGCTCAATTAAATGCCATTCTTAGAGCATCTGCGTTTGGGACAATATATATTCTATTTCCAATGATAATATCTGTAGAAGAAATTAGAATATTAAAAATAGAAATAAAAAAAATTAAAATTAAATTAAGTAATAACAATGTATTATTTGATGAAAATATTAAAATTGGGATTATGATAGAAACTCCTGCATCAGCGATAATAGCAGAGTATTTAATAAAAGAAGTAGATTTTTTTAGCATTGGTACAAATGATTTAACACAATATACTTTAGCTGTTGATAGAGGCAATGATTTAATTTCACATCTTTACAATCCTATGAATCCATCTGTCTTAAAATTAATAAAACAAGTTATCGATGTTTCGCATTCAGATGGAAAATGGACTGGAATGTGTGGAGAACTAGCAGGAGATGAGCGTGCAACTATTTTATTATTAGGTATGGGACTAGATGAATTTAGTATGAGCTCAATAAGCATCCCTAAAATTAAACAAATAATTCGTAAAACGTCTTTTTCTAATGCTCAAAAACTAGCACAAAAAGCATTAACTATGCCAACTACAAAAGAAATAATGCATTTAGTAGAAACATTTAATAATTATTAAAATACATATAAAACAAATAAGAAAATTGGGCACTTAGGAGAAAAAAATGAGTTTCTTGTCTAATCTTTTTAATAATAAAAAACCCATTTTCTCCAAAAAGATAGAAATTATTGCACCAATATCAGGTGAGATAGTAGACATTGAAGACGTACCAGATGTCGTTTTTTCTAATAAAATTGTAGGCGATGGAATAGCAATTAAACCCTCAGGAAATCAAATACTCGCACCAGTCAATGGAACTATTGGAAAGATATTTGAAACTATGCATGCTTTTTCAATTATTTCAGAAGATGACGTGGAATTATTCGTGCACTTCGGAATTGATACTGTAAAATTAAAAGGAAAAGGCTTTAAAAAAAAGCAGAAAATAACGAAAAGGTAAAAATAGGAGATGAAATTATTACATTTGATTTAGATTTTTTAACAAATAAAGCTAAATCTATTTTAACTCCAGTTGTTGTATCTAATATAGAAAATTTTAAAAAAATCAAAAAATCATCTGGTACTATTATTGCTGGAAAAACAGTTATTATATCTTTATATAATTGATTTTCAATATAAAAACGGTGCTATTATTTAGTACCGTTTTAATGTATTCTTAATAATAGTGAAAAATAAAAAAGGAAAATACATGATTGATTTATATACTTTAATTACTTCTATTATTTTTGGAATAGTAGAGGGAATAACAGAATTTCTTCCAATTTCTTCTACAAGTCATATGATTATTGCTTCTAATTTGTTCAGAGTAGATAATAACAATACAAAAATATTAGAAATGTTTATTCAATTTGGTTCTTCTTTGGCAATATTATGTTTTTTCCGTAAAAAACTATTTCAGATCATTGGGTTTAATGGCAATTATTCAGACAAAAAAAAAATATTCATATTCTTATTGCTATTGTACCTACAATATTTGTAGGACTGCTATATTATAAAGAAATTAAATTATTTTTTAATACAAATGATATTATTTATTCATTAATATTAGGTGGTTTTTTTTTATTCATATCTGAAATATTTAAACCTAAAATATCTAATACAAACAATATTAATGATATTAGTTTATTTCAATCAATGATAATTGGATTTTTTCAAGTTTTGTCTTTATATCCCGGTGTTTCAAGATCTGGAATGACTATAGGAACTGCAATGCTATTAGGAATCAAACGATCAGTTGGAATAGAATTTTCTTTTATAATATCTATTCCATTATTAATAGGAGCATCTTTATTTGATTTAATTAACAATATTAATAATATAAAAACATTAAATATGTTAATGTTTTTTATTGGATTTATCGTTTCTTTTATAGTTTCTCTTCTGTGCATTAAATACTTATTAAAAATTATCAATCAAACATCGTTAATATTTTTTGGAATATATCGTTTTATAATAGCAGGATTAATTTATTTTTTTAACTAATACAATATTTTTTATATTTCAAAAAAAAATTTAATATTTTTCAGACGCCATAATTCAAGTTTTTTAATTCTTAATCGCATTAATTCATTTTTAATTGCATACCCTCTAAACCCTTTTTTTAAAATTAATTCAATTGAAATGTTTTGTACAACAGAAAAACACTTTTTTAAAAAATAACTAGATTGAGACTGATTTAAAAAATTAAAATTATTTAGTAATTCCAATTTTTTAACACGTTCAGGCTTTCTCCAAGCATCAATTTTTAAAAATAGTTTTATAATATTTTTAGATGATTGGCAATTAATAGTACTTAAAAAAAAACAAAAACCAGTATTTAAAACAGCTAAATCTCTAATATGAGATGGAACATTAAAACGTTTACATAAATTATTAATAATAGAAGCTGAATGTTGATCAAAAAATGTTTGTGAAGAATATGAATACATTTGATGAATAGATAAAAATTGACAGAGATAAGCAAAACGAATATCTACACCTTTGTTAATGAGTGATATTTTAGCCAACCCCATTAACATAAATTTTTTATTAAGTATTTGTTTTAAAAAATTAAAATTAAAAAATATTTTTTTTTCATATAAAATATACATTTCCGGAAAAAATAATTGTAAAGCTTTACAAGTATATAAAACTTGAAAATATACATGAGGATTTAAAGTTTTAAGAGCTTTTTCAGTTTCATTCCATATCCTATGCGAAGTCAAATATAATAATTCTTTTTTTTTAACTAAAACACACATTAATGCCATGGTTTCTTGTGCAATTGTAAATCCTAAATGAACTAAAGTAGCAGCAAATCTTGCTGTACGTAAAATACGTAACGGATCTTCTATAAAAGATTCTGAAATATGTCGTATTAAACGACATTTAATATCTTTTTTCCCTTGAAAAGGATCAATATAATTACCATTTTCATCTTGAGCAATAGCATTAATTGTCAAATCTCGTCTTATTAAATCTTCTTCTAAAGTAATATTAGAGCTATAATCAGTATCAAAACCTGTATAACCTATACCAGATTTTCTTTCTTTTCTTGCCAAAGCGTATTCTTCATGTGTTTCTGGATGCAAAAAAACTGGAAAATCTTTTCCAACTTGTTGGAAATTTTTTTCCAATAGCATTTTTTTCGAACCACCGACTATTACCCAATCTTTATCTTTAACAGGTAAATTTAGCAAAGAATCACGAACAGCTCCTCCTACTAAATATATTTTCATGATAATTTTCTCATACTAAAAAATAAAATTTATTCTATAATAAAACATTATAAAATAGATTATTGATTTTTTTGAATTTAACTCTTGTAATAATTTTATGGATAATACATATAAATTACATTATGCATTTTAAAATTGATAATAATTTATATTTCTAATAAATTTATTAAATATTTAATATTCATTAAATCATTTATATTTATAGCGATAATATCATGAAAAAAAAATTAATCGATTTTACAAATACACTTGTACTAGTTGTCGGAGACATAATCTTAGACTGCTATTGGTCTAGTACAAATAATTACACATTATCTGAACAATTAACACCAGTACTATTGATTAATGAAGTAAAAGAACAACCAGGAGGTGCTGCAAATGTAGCTAAAAACATTGCAGAAATTGGTGGTCATTCTAAAATTATTGGATTTATTGGTATGGACTACGAAGGCGTAATATTAAAAAAACTTATGAATCATATTAGAATTTATTGTGATTTTATTACTATTAAAAACAACAAAACAATTACTAAAATTAGAATTTTATCAGAAAAAAAACAATTTATTCGAGTAGATTTTCAAGAAAAATACATTTCTAAAAAAATTGATATTTTATATAAAAAAATTGTTAATTCATTATCATATTTTAAAATTTTAGTATTATCAGATTATGCAAAAGGTACTTTAATACATATAAGAAAAATAATTGATTTAGCAAAAACAATGTCAATTCCAATACTTATAGATCCAAAAGGGATAGATTTTAAAAAATATTCTGGTGCTAGTTTATTAACACCTAATCTTTCTGAATTTGAAAAAATAGTTGGAAAATGTCATAAGGAAGATGAAATTATACAAAGAGGAATGAAATTATTGTCTGAACTTAAGTTATCAGCATTATTAGTAACGCGTGCTAAACATGGAATGACTTTATTTCAATCTCATAAAAAACCAATACATTTTCCTGCAATAGAAAAAATAGCATCTGATGTTACTGGTGCAGGAGACACAGTTATTGCTATAATTGCCACCTCTTTAGCAAAAGGATATTCTTTAGAAGAAGCATGTTTTTATGCCAATGTTGGAGCCAGTATAGTGATAAAAAAAATCGGCACCGAAACACTTACTATTAATGAGTTAAATTCAGCATTAAATTATTACTAAAAAAATATATCTAAATATTATTGAAAACTTTTATCTTCTACATTGCTCTTAAATTTAATTCAATATATAATGCAAAACAATTCTTATTTTATAAAAAATTTTAAAAAATCAGATAAAACATTATTAATGTAGATTATTTTTTAATCAATCAATTTTATTAGGATTTTTTTATGAACCGAAGACTCCTGTCTCAATTTGGAACACCTAAAGAAAGAATTCAAAAAGCAATATTTGCATTACAATCTGGTCAAGGAATTATTATATTAGATGACGAAAAACGTGAAAATGAAGGAGATCTTGTTTTTTCATGTGAAAATATGACAGTAGAGCAAATGGCTTTAACTATTCGATATGGAAGCGGTATCGTATGTTTATGCATCACTGAATCTAAACGAAAACAACTTAATTTACCTATGATGGTTGAAAACAATACTAGTAGATACCGTACCGGATTTACAGTAACAATAGAAGCCTCAAAAGGTATTTCTACTGGAGTATCAGCTCAAGATAGATTAACTACTATACAAACAGCAATGGCTGATAATGCTAAACCCAACGACTTAAATAGACCGGGACATGTATTCCCCTTAAGAGCTGATAGCGGTGGAATTTTAGCAAGAGGAGGACATACAGAAGCTGCTGTTGAAATTATCTCTTTAGCAGGTTTTAAACCAGCCGGAGTAATCTGCGAATTAACAAATAAAGATGGCACCATGGCTCGCACACCGGAAATAATAGAATTTTCTAAAAATAAAAATATGCAAATGTTAACTATTCAGGATTTAATCCTTTATCTTAAACATAAAGAAAGACAAGATTGAAAAATATTTTAAGGAAAATTTTTACAATATACATTTTCTATGGACCACGTCGGTCTGACTAAGATTTCTAATTGAGGATACCTAACTTCATTACAACGCAATAAACCGAGATATGCAATCATTGCAGCATTATCCGTACACAAATCTAAACTAGAAAAAAAAACTTGACCATCAAAATATTTTTTAACCATTTTTTCAGATTTTTTTCGTAAAAGATAGTTTGCACTAACGCCACCTGCTATGACTAAACGTGTCCATTTTTTTTGTTTTAATGCCTTCTTGGTTTTAATTAATAATATATCAATTACTGCATCTTCAAAAGCTCTTGCGATATTAGCTTTGTCTTGTATACTTTGATTAGATTTTTTAATTATTTGAGAGGCATGAGTTTTTAAACCTGAAAAGCTAAAATTTAAACTTGGATGATGCATCATAGGTCGAGGAAAGTAAAAGCAGTTTTTCATTCCTCCTCGTGCTAATTTAGACAACTCAGGACCACCTGGATATTTTAATCCTAATAATTTTGCTATTTTATCAAATGCTTCACCTGCTGCATCATCTAAACAATTTCCTAATATTTCATATTCACCTAATCTATAAGCGGCAATAATTTGTGTATGCTTTCCAGAGACTAATAGTCCAATAAATGGAAACTCAATTGATTTACAATCTAACATTGGTGATAGTAAATGTCCCTCCATGTGATTAACTGGAATAACTGGAACATCTAAAGATAATCCTAAAGAGCACGCAAATGCAGCACCTACTAATAAAGAACCAACTAAACCAGGACCAGCAGTATATGAAATAAGATTAATATCTTGAAAAATATTTTTCTTTTGAAGAATATTTTTTAATAAAAAAATCATTGCTTTCATATGTTCTCGAGATGCTAATTCAGGGACAACGCCTCCGTACATATTATGTAGTTGTTTTTGATTATATACTTCATTTATTAACAGTCCTTCCTCGCTATCATAGATAGCAATACCTGTATCATCACAAGACGTTTCAATACCTAAAACTTTCATAAGTTCACACCTAACTATAAAAATATCAAGAAGAAATACATTGTACTAATAGTATTGAAAAAAAGTAATATTAAAAACAATTTATTTCAAATAATATTAAATATAAAAATGATACTTTACAATATAACACTTATTGATATAGGATCTATTATGTTTAAACATGCTCTAAAATTTATCTCACTTATTCTAGTAAATAATAAACTATTAAGGTAAATGTTGAATGCCAGTAATAAAAGTACGTGAAAATGAACCATTTGATGTAGCACTGCGTCGTTTTAAAAGATCTTGTGAAAAAGCTGGAATTCTAGCCGAAATTCGTCGAAGAGAATTTTATGAAAAACCTACTACTGAACGTAAGAGAGCAAAAGCTTCAGCTGTCAAACGTCTTGCTAAAAAACTTACAAGAGAAAACGCAAGACGTATTCGTATGTACTAAGTATTTTTTAAAACAAAAAATAATCAAAAAAAACCGTTCTTCTTTAAGAACGGAAATAAATGTATAATTATAAAAGTATATGTCTGGGAAAATACCTAAATATTTTATCAATGAACTACTCTCTCGCACTAATATTATAGAACTAATTAGCACACGCCTAACATTAAAAAAAAATGGTAAAAATTACCAAACAAACTGTCCTTTTCATCAAGATAAAACTCCATCTTTTACTGTAAGTTATGAAAAACAATTTTACTATTGCTTTGGGTGTCATGCACATGGAAATGCGATTGATTTTTTAATACAATACGAAAATTTAAGTTTTCTAGAAAGTATTGAAGAACTTTCTATTATTAATGGTATTAAAATACCTTTTAAAAAAACATTAAAAAATAATACCTATATTAAACAACAAAAATTATATTTGATAATGGAAAAAATATGTAAATTATATCAAAAAAATATAACCAGTAGTAGTTTAGCTTATAAATATTTAGCTAAAAGAGGGATTGATAAAAACATGATAAATTCTTTTTTAATTGGGTTTTCAAGTTCAGAATGGAACGTTTTTTATAAAAAATTTTATATAACTGAAGAATTTGAAAAAGAATTATTGAACAATAACATAATTTCTATAAGTAAAAAAGGATATAAATATGATCGATTTAAAGGACGTATAATATTTCCGATACAAGACCATCATGGTAGAATTATAGGTTTTGGAGGTCGTTCATTAAATAATACTTTACCAAAGTATCTTAATTCACCTGAAACAGATATTTTTCACAAAAGAAAACAAATTTATGGACTTTATCAAGTAAAAAAAAAACATGCTAAACCAATATATTTATTAGTTGTTGAAGGATATATTGATGTTATAACACTCACACAATATAATATTAATTATGTAGTTTCTTCATTGGGTACTTCAACAACAAGCGAACATATACAAATTTTATTTAAAAATACTGATACAGTTATATATTGTTACGATGGTGACAGTGCAGGAAAAAATGCAGCCTGGAGAACTTTAAAAAAAGCATTACCATATATATCAGATAAGAAAACATTAAAATTTGTCATGTTACCTACCAATGAAGATCCCGATGCTATTATTAGAAAAGAAGGTAGAGAAAAATTTCAAATGCGCATTGATAATGCAATTACTATGCCAAAATTTTTTTTTCAACATATACTACAGGATACTAATTTATCTTCTAATGAGGATAAATTTTATTTAAGTGTACGCGCTTTACCTTTAATTAATATTATATCCAGTGATACAATACGCATTTACTTACGTCAAATATTAGCTAGAATGATAGGTATTTTAGACGATAATCAACTTGAAAAATTTTTATATGCACAAGAAATCAAAAAAAACCAAAAACCATATTTTCAAATTAAAAGAACGCCTATGCGAACTCTTATAGGACTACTAGTACAAAACCCTAGTCTATCAAAAATAGTTCCTAAAACAATAAAATTAAAAAATTTGAAAGTAAAAGGACTACCTGTTTTTTTAGAAATCTTGCAAACATGTCTTGAGAATCCTAACATCAACACAGGTCAATTGTTAGAGTTTTATAGGGATACTAAAATAATTAACATTTTAAAAATTTTAGCAAGATGGGATCACATGATAATTAAAAAAGAAATTCAAAATATGTTTTTAGATTTATTAACAAATATATATAATAAAGTTCTTGAAGCACGACAAGAATACTTGATTGCACAAGAAAGAATCAAAGGACTAACAATGAGTGAAAAACAAGAAATTTGGTTTATTAATAAAAAATTATCAAAAAAATAAAATCAAATTTTTAAAAAATTAAATATTGATTAAGTCTATTAAAATTGTAAAATCATTTTATTATTCATTATTGACAGCACAGTCAATTAATATTCATTAAATTCACAGAATCTGGATATCATCTTATGGATCAAAACCCACAATCGCAACTTAAGCTACTTGTTACACATGGTAAGGAGCAAGGGTATTTAACCTATGCAGAAGTTAATGATCATCTACCAGAAGATATTATTGATTCTGAACAAATCGATGACATCATTCAGATGATTAATGATATGGGAATTCCAGTGGTTGAAGAAGCACCCGATGCTGATGATTTAATCTTAAATGAAATAAATACAGATACAGATGAAGACGCTGTCGAAGCAGCAACACAAGTATTATCTAGCGTAGAATCGGAATTAGGTCGTACTACTGATCCTGTTCGTATGTATATGAGAGAAATGGGCAGTGTAGAATTATTAACACGAGAAGGAGAAATTGATATAGCTAAACGTATCGAAGAAGGCATTAATCAAGTTCAATCTTCAGTTTCTGAATATCCTGAAGCTATTACTTATCTTCTTGAACAATACGATCGTATTAAAACTGGTCAAATAAGGTTATCTGATATAATAACTGGTTTTGTAGATCCTAATGCAGAAGAAATTTTTTCCCCTGCAGCGATTCATATAGGTTCTGAACTTTTAGATGACGAACAGAATACTGAAGAAGATGACGAACAGAATACTGAAGAAGATGACGAACAGAATACTGAAGAAGATGACGAACAGAATACTGAAGAAGATGACGAACAGAATACTGAAGAAGATGACGAACAGAATACTGAAGAAGATGACGAACAGAATACTGAAGAAGATGATGAACAGAATACTGAAGAAGATGATAATAGTATTGATCCAGAATTAGCTAATGAAAAATTTTCTGAATTAAGAATTCAATATAATAACACTCATAACACAATTAAAAATAAAAATAGAACACATAAAGATTCGCTATTGGAAATTTATAATCTTTCAGAGGTTTTTAAACAATTTAGACTAGTTCCTAAACAATTTGATCATTTAGTTAATAATATGCGTTATATGATGGAAAGAGTACGAATACAAGAAAGAATTATTATGCAATTATGTGTTGAACAATGCAAAATGCCCAAAAAAAATTTTATTAAAATTTTCCCAGGAAAAAAAATTAATGATCATTGGTTAATAAAAGAACAAAATAAAAATCAACCGTGGTCAAAGAATTTAAAAACAGTTCAAGAAGATGTTTCTATAAGTATTAAAAAATTAATTGAAATAGAAAAAGAAACTGGTTTAACAATTGAACAAGTAAAAGATATTAACAAAAGAATGTCTATTGGAGAAGCAAAAGCTAGAAGGGCAAAAAAAGAAATGGTAGAAGCTAATTTAAGATTGGTTATTTCTATTGCAAAAAAATATACAAATAGAGGATTACAATTTTTAGATTTAATCCAAGAAGGAAACATTGGTTTAATGAAAGCAGTAGATAAATTTGAATATCGTCGTGGCTATAAGTTTTCGACTTATGCTACTTGGTGGATTAGACAAGCAATTACTCGTTCTATTGCCGATCAAGCTCGTACTATTCGAATACCAGTTCATATGATTGAAACTATTAATAAACTTAATCGAATCTCCAGACAAATGTTGCAAGAAATAGGTCGCGAACCTACACCGGAAGAATTATCTGAAAAAATGCTTATTCCTGAAGATAAAATTAGAAAAGTACTAAAAATAGCTAAAGAACCAATATCCATGGAAACTCCTATTGGAGATGATGATGATTCACATTTAGGTGATTTTATCGAAGATACTACTTTAGAACTACCACTAGATTCTGCTACATCTGAAAGTTTAAGATCAGCTACACATGACGTTTTATCAGGTTTGACAGCGCGTGAAGCTAAAGTACTGCGTATGCGTTTTGGAATAGATATGAACACTGATCATACTTTAGAAGAAGTTGGAAAACAATTTGATGTAACTCGAGAAAGAATTCGTCAAATAGAAGCAAAAGCACTTAGAAAACTACGTCATCCAAGTAGATCAGAAGTATTGCGTAGTTTTTTAGACGATTAAAAAAATATTATTTCATATAAAATAAAACTTCTGTACTCAGTATTGGTGACATACTACATGTTGCTCTTCTTTAAATAAAAACAGAAGTTTTTATTTTGTACAGGTAAAATATAAATCAAATACCATCTCCATATTGAAATGTATTTATGTAAGACAAATTATTTATTTCTTCTTGAGAAGAATATTTTGTACTATCTAATTGATTAACAATTTTTGCTGGAACTCCAACAACTGTTACACATGGAGGAACATTTTTTAAAACTATTGAACCTGCACCTATTTTGGCCCCTAAACCCACTTCAATATTGCCTAAAATTTTTGCTCCAGCACCTATAACAACTCCTTTCCGAATAGTAGGATGTCTATTTTTACCAAGATCTTTACCTGTCCCTCCCAATGTTACTGAATGAAAAATTGAAACATCATCTTCTATAATTACGCCTTCTCCAATAACAATACCAGTCGCATGATCTAGCATGACACCAGATCCAATATAAGCAGCTGGATGAATATCGACTGAAAATTCAGAAGATATTCTATTTTGTAAATATTTAGATAATGAAGTATTTTTAATTTGCCAGAGATAATGGCTTAATCTATAAGCTTCTAATGCATGAAAACCTTTTAAATATAGTAAAAGTGTCAAATAGTCTTTTACTGCTGGATCTCTTTTTAATATAGCTTTCATATCTTGTATTACAAAATTTAATATAAAAGAATTATTAAAATATATATTATAAAATATCTTTTGTATTTTTTTTTCAGAAACAATAGATGTAGATAATTTATTTGCCAATATATAACTCAAGGAACTTTTTAAGTTTTTATGCTGCAGTATACTATTATAATAAAAATCTGATAAAATTGGTTCTTTTTTTAATGAAACAGAAACTTCGCAAATTATTTTATCCCATATTTTTGACATTTCTAAAAAACACATATTTTTCTCCTTAATGAATATTGATAGTGTTTTTATAATTGAAAATTATTATTTATACTTTTTCTTCCAATGTTATATGATTGTAATAAATAGCATCAAAATTGATAGGTTCCAGATTCATTTGTGGAAAACTACCATTTGATATTAAATTAGATATACATGTACGAGCATAAGGAAATAAAATATTTGGACAATAGGAATATAAACAATGCTTTAATTTTTTTTCATTTAAATTTCTAATAAAAAAAATACCTGCTTGATCCACATCACATAAAAATACCAAATCTTCTTTAATTTTAACAATAACTCTCACCTGTAAAATAATTTCAAAAATATTATCTTCTATTTTTTTAGCAGTAGTATTTAAATTCAACTGTACAATAGGTTTCCAATTTACATGAAAAATATTTGGTGTATTAGGTGCTTCAAAAGAAGCATCTTTTATATAAATGCGTCGAATTTCAAAGGATTTTTGTTTAATTGTTTCTTCTGACATAAAATATCCATAAAAATTAATAAGTATATACGTTAAAATATTTTATTTTTGTAATTTATAAATAGATTTATTCAAGAAAATAAGAAAAACGATGAAATCGTATCTTAATAAATAGTTGTTTAGGATTGTCAATTTTTAGTAACTAGTGGTAGATGATCTAAATTCCAACAATGTATACCATTTTTTAAAATAAAAATACGATTAAATCCAAATTTTAAAAATTCTTTAATACATTTATTATTTTTATATGTTTTATTCAATATTAAAATAATAGGAGAAGACTTGTATATTTCTATTTCTTTAAAATCTCCTAAAAAAATATTTTTCAATGGAATATTAATTGAGTTGACAATATGGCCTTTTTTAAAAAAATCTGCACAACGAGTATCAATTATAATAGCATTATCTTGATTGATCAGATTAATTGCTTGGGTATTATTAATCAATTGAGCTTGTAAAAAAATATTTCTTGTTGTAAAAAATATTACTAAAATAAGAAAAAAAAACCATATACTAACAAGTATAATATTTTCACTAATAAAAAACATTGTTTCTTGCATAAATAATATTTCCTATGTTTTAATTTTTTATAATATTATTAACTAAGCATTTAAATGATTTTAAATGCCAGTTAACAATAATATAAAAAAATAAAAGATTAAAACATGTTTAATCTTTTTTTTGCTTTTATAATTTCTTCATAAACTTGAGTTGGTGCTACACCACCTTGAGATGTTCTTTTTTCAAGACAAGCTTCTAAAGTAATGTTTTGATATATATCATTTTCAATAAGATTGTTATAAAGTTTAAATACAGATAGTTCTAAATTATTTAAAGATTTTTTTTCTCTAATTGCTCGAAGTACTAATTGACCAGATATATTATGTGCTTCACGAAAAGGAACTCCTTTTTTTACTAAGTAATCTGCAATCTCTGTTGCATTAGAATATCCTTCTTCTGCAGCTTTACGGCATAATTGACTGTTAATCTTAATATTTTTTAATACTAAGATGGCTATAGATAAACAATCATTCCATGTTTTTATTGCATCAAATAAACCTTCTTTATCTTCTTGCATGTCTTTATTATAAGACAAAGGAAGAGATTTTAATATTACTAAAATAGATATTAAAGAACCGTGGACACGGCCACATTTACCACGAATTAGTTCTAATGCATCTGGATTTTTTTTTTGAGGCATTAAAGAAGAACCGGATGTAATTGAATCAGATAATTCAATAAAATTAGCTTCACCAGAATTAAAAAAAATTAAATCTTCAGAAAATCTTGATAAATGCATCATGCTAATCGATGCAGATGATAACAATTCAATAATATAATCTCGATCAGAAACACTGTCTAATGCATTATTAGTAGCAGAATCAAATCCCATAGATAGAGCAAGTTCTTCACGATTAATTTTCCATGCTGTTCCCGATAAAGCACCAGAACCTAGAGGACTTACATTCAATCTTTTTAGTACATCTTGCAAACGACTAACATCTCTTCGTAACATTTCCACATAAGCTAAACACCAATAAGCAAAAGTAATAGGTTGAGCTCGTTGTAAATGAGTGTATCCTGGCATAATGATATTATAATTAGACTCAGCACTTAAAATAAAATGTTTTTGTAAATCAATAATATTTTCTAATAGGATATAAATTTTACTTCTACACCACAATTTTAAATCAGTAGTAATTTGATCATTACGACTACGACCAGTATGCAATTTCTTGCCCAATTTTCCAATTTTATTAATTAACTTTTCTTCCACCCAACTATGAATATCTTCGCAGTTACTTGAAAGAATATTTTGAGTGTTATCTTTAATTTCTTTTAATAAGGCAAGTAGTGCAGACTCTATTATTATTTGTTCTGATTGCGTTAGAATACTGCTCTTCATGAGAGTTTTAGACCAAGCAATTGAAGAAATGATGTCTTCTTCTACTAAAACATAATCAAAAGATAATGATGTATTAAATTTCTTAAATAATTCATGAGATTCATTAATGAACCGTCCACCCCAAAGTGCCATATATTTTCTCTGTAAAAAAAGTATAAAAATAATATTAAATTCAATTTTTAAAACTTTTTGTCTTTTTTAGAAGTTATTTAAATTTATTTTTCGCTCGTATTTTTGAAGAAAGAGAAAAAAGACGAATAAAACCATCTGCATCTGATTGTTGATAAACTTTATCCTCACCAAAAGTTGCATATTCCATGGAATACAATGAATTAGGTGATTTTTTTTGAACAGCAGTTACACTTCCTTTATATAATTTTAATATGACTTCCCCATTGATTTCAGATGCCAATGAATCAGCAGCAGCTTGTAAAGATTGCCGTATTGGAGAAAACCAACGTCCGTCATATACAACCGAAGACATGGCTAATCCTATTTTTTCTCGCCATTGAAAACTTTCACGATCCAATACTAACTGTTCAATTGCCTTAATAGCTGTTGTAATAATAGTTCCGCCAGGTGTTTCGTAACATCCTCTAGATTTAATTCCAATTAATCTGTTTTCAACAATATCAATTCTTCCAATTCCATGTTTTGAACCAAAATTGTTTAATTTTTCTACACACTTTAATGGATTTAATTTTTCATTATTGACCGATACTACAGAACCTGATTCTATTTTCAATGAAATATAATCGGGTTTGTCTGGAGAATTTTCAGGATCAACTGTCCAATTCCAACAATCTTCATTAGATTGATTCCAAGGATCTTCTAGCAATCCTCCTTCTGTTGAAATATGCCAAGAGTTTTCATCTTTACTGTAAATTTTTTCTAGTGTTGCTGTTATTGAAATATTTCTTTTATGTAAATATTTTAATAATGATTCCCTTGAATTAAGATTCCATTCTCGCCATGGAGCTATTACATGTAAATTTGGTGCTAATGCTGCATAAGTCATTTCAAATCGCACTTGATCATTACCCTTGCCAGTAGCACCATGACATAATGAATCTGCTCCAATATTTAATGCTAGTTCTACTTGTTTTTTTGCAATAATAGGCCTAGCCAATGCTGTTCCTAATAAGTAATTACCTTCATATAATGCGCCTGTTTTTAAAATTGGAAATACATAATCTCTTATAAATTCTGCTTTTAAATCAAATACATGACAACTAGAGGCACCAGAGTTTAGTGCTTTTTTTTCAATACCGTTTAAATCTTTTTTAGATTGTCCTATATCAGCAACAAAAGCAATTACTTCAACATTGTAATTTTCTTTAAGCCATGGAATAATTGCAGAAGTATCTAAACCACCTGAATATGCTAAAACAACTTTATTAATTTTTTTCTTAATCATATTTAAACCTACTATATTTATAGTACAATCAAATAAAAACTCGTGTACCAATATTTATACCATTAAATAACAACTTTAATTCTTCTGTATTTTGCCAACTGGCTATATCTACAGGACGATGTAAAATCTGTGCTGCTTCTAAAGCCGCATTGACTTTTACAATCATACCGTCTGTAATAATTCCTTGTGAAATTAATTTTTGAGCTTGAATTGTATTGATTTCTGGAATTCTTTGCCCTTTTCCATCTAATACAGCACTTATGTCAGACAATAAAATCAAATTAGCTTTTAAAGTAGTTGCTAAAGCTGTCGCTGCTAGATCAGCATTTACATTCATTAATAAACCATCTTTAGTAATGCCTATAGAACTGATAATTGGTAAAATTCTTTCTTTACAGAGTTTATTCAAAAATAAAGGCGATCCTGGTATTGCCTTTCCTACATGCCCTAAATCTTTATCTAATTTTTCTACACAAACACTTTGACCATCTGCTAAACATAATCCCACGGCATTTATTTTATATTTTAATGCCCATGCAAGAAGAGTCTTATTAGCAGTTCCGGCTAATGCACCCGTAATAACATTAATATGTTCAAATGGGGTAATGCGCAAACCATTTTTCTTTTCAATTGGCAAGGAAAGTTTTTTCATTAAATTATCAATTAAACGACCTCCTCCATGAATTATTAATACGTGACGTTTATAAGATTGTCGATAATCAACTAATGCTTGAAATAAGCGCATCATGGCATTATCACTTTCTAAAAGAACACCACCTAATTTAATAACTAAAGGATTCATAATAAATACCTCATTGTTAATTAAATGATTGACTCTGTTTCAGAAAAACCAAAACGAATATTAAAACACTGTACTGCTTGTGCGGCAGCGCCTTTTAACAAATTATCTTCTGCAGCTACAACTACTATGTAATTATCTTTAACAACAAAACCAATATCACAAAATGGTAATTTTTCCACGGATTTAATACTAGGTAAATATTTTTTATATATGCGAATTAACGGCTTATTTTGATATTTTTTATAAAAAATATTATATATATCAACTGATTTCATATTAGATGTTAATTTACATGTAATGGTAGCAATTATACCTCGAGAAAAAGAACCTAAATGCGGAATAAAAATTACTGGAATACCTAAATGTTCTATAATTTCAGGAGTATGACGATGCATGAAAATATTATATGGTTGCAAACTCACTTCGCAAAAACTATTATTTACATTAGATTTTCTACCAGCACCACTTACACCGCTTATAGCATTAATAACTGGTATATTCTTACTGCAAAGAATTTTTGCTTGTATAAGAGGTTTTAATGCTAATTGAATACAAGTTGCATAACATCCGGGAACTGCAATTAACTGTGCTTGTTTAATTTTATTTTCTTGCCATTCTGCTAGCCCATAAACAGACTTCTTTAAGAGTGTTTTATACTGATGAATAAAACCATAATAATCTAAATAAACTCTACTTTTTCTTACTCTATAAGACGCAGAAAGATCAAATACAACACAACTAGAAGACAAAAAGAAAGGAACAAGAGAATGACTTACGTTATGATCTGTTGCTAAAAAAACAGCATCAATATCTTTTTTAATTAGATTGGAATCGCTTATAGCTTCAAACTTTAAATCTATAATATTTTTGAATTGTTGATGGATATCAGAAAAAGATTTACCTATATCTACACTATTTTTTGAAACAAGTATTTTTTTTATACTAGCAAAAGTATGGCGATTCATATAATTAACTAATTCTGCACCAGCATATCCACTAGCACCAACAATTAATACATTCAACATAAAGTTAATACACCTTAAATAAAAATTACGATTTATAAATTCAATAATGTATTTGACTTTATAATAAGAATATATTTTATATTATTAATATATTGATCAATTGTCTATTTATGAATAAAATATTTTTAATGTCAATAACAAATTTTAAAAAATATATGATAAGAAAAATCCCCTCTTTCATTGAAATATATAGATCATTAATTAAAATCCCTACAATTAGTAGTGACAATATACTAATTGATCAAAGTAATAAAAGTTTTATTGATCTATTGTCTAATTATTTCTCTGATTTAAATTTTTCGATAAAAACTAATCAAATTGTTAATACTAACAAGTATAACATGTTAGCTCGTATTGGTTCAGGACAAGGAGGACTGTTACTATCTGGACATTCAGATACAGTAGATTTTGATCACACAACATGGACTAAAGATCCATTCACATTAACTCAAACAAATAATAAATTGTATGGATTAGGAACAATAGATATGAAAGGTTTTTTTGTTTTTATATTAGATGTAATATCGTCTATAAATACAAAAAAACTCACTAAACCAATTTATATTCTTGCGACAGCTAATGAAGAAACAGATATGTCTGGAGCTAAATATTTTATAAACTCTACAACTATTAAACCTGACTGTATAATAATAGGAGAACCTACATCTTTAAAATTGATAAATGCACATAAAGGACATATATCTTATTCCATCCAAGTTATTGGAAAAACTGGACATTCTAGTAATCCTGAAGATGGCATCAACAGTATTGAAATTATGCATAGTATCATTGAATGCTTACTATTATTAAAAAATTTTTTAAAACAAAAATATCGATACAAAAATTTTTCTGTTCCATATCCAACAATGAACTTATCTTCTGTACATGGAGGTGATGCAATTAATCGGATTTGCTCTTTATGCACACTGAATTTTGAAATAAGACCTATACCGGGATTAACTTTATCAAAAGTAGAAAGTTTAATAGAAGAACATCTAGAATCAGTCATAAAAAAATGGTCTCATCGTGTTTTTATAAAAAAACTTCATTCTTCTGTTCCTTCCTATCAATCTTCTAGTAGAAATACTACCAAAATAGTAGAAAGATTATCTAAATCACATTGTACAACAGTAAATTACTGTACAGAAGCACCTTTTCTTCAAAAAATTGCACCAACTTTAATATTAGGACCTGGTTCTATTAAACAAGCACATCAACCTGATGAATATTTAGATTTATCTTTTATCAAACCTACAAAAAACATTATTAATAAACTAATATATAAATTTTGTTTTTGAATGAATATATTTTATAAACCTAAAAGATGACAAACAGAATAAGTAATATCAGATTCATTTAAAGTATAAAAATGAAAATTTTTAACTCCTTCAGAGGATAATTTTTTTACCATATCTATAGCTATACTAGAACCTATAATTTTCTGTGTCATAAAATCATCATCGAGATTGTTAAACATTTCAAATATCCACTTAGGAATATGAACATTTGTCATAGCCGCAAAATTTTTTAATTGTTTAAAATTATAAATAGGCAAAATACCAGGTGTAATTTCTACATTAATTCTATTTTTAATACAACTTTCTCGAAAATACAAATAACTTTCAATATTAAAAAAAAATTGAGTAATTGCTCTATTTGCACCTGCATCAATTTTCTTTTTTAAATTAACAATCTCACATTGCATATTTTTTGATTCTGGATGAAGTTCAGGGTAAGTAGCTACAGAAATATCAAAATCAGCAATTTTTTTCAAAAGTATAACTAAATCTAAAGCATACATTCTATGCTGGTAATTTTTTTCTAGTGTGTCCCCTCTAAGCGCAACAATACTTTTAATATTATTATCCCAATAATTTTTTGCTATTTTTTTTAATTTAATAGGTGTAGAATCAACGCAAGTTAAATGAGCGGCTGTAATAATTCCTGTTTTTTTATGTATCTTTTGCACAAAATTATATGTTTTTTCACGTTCACCACTATTTGCACCATAAGTAATAGAAAAAAAATTCGGTTTTAATTTACTCAATTTTTCAACTGAAGACCAAAGCTTTTCTTCTGCAATCATATTCTTCGGTGGAAAAAATTCAAAAGAACATTTTATATTATTACGAAGATTTTCTATTTTTTGATGTATGATATCTTGATGATACTTAAAAAAAACATTCATTTTAAAACTCCATAAAAATAATTTCATATAAGATTTGATTAACATCAATGAATACAATAAAAAATATTTATTGATACTATAAAAAACTAAACAATATTTTTTAATATTCTATGTACAACAAAAATCATTTTTGCAATCAATCATTAAAAGATTTAAACACATTTGCAATAGATGTAAAAGCAAAAAAAATCATTTTTGTAAGAACAATTAAAGATCTTATTAAAATATCAAAAATCTGTAAAATATCTCATGTGCCTTATATCATTTTAGGAGAAGGAAGCAACATACTTTTTTTAGAAAACTATGCAGGAGTAGTCATTTTCAATCGAATTAAAGGCATAAACATAACAGAAAAAAATAATTTTTGGTTAATACATATTTTTTCAGGAGAAAAATGGCATGATTTAGTAAAATTTACTTTAAATTTAGGCATTTTTGGATTAGAAAATTTAGCATTAATTCCCGGTTGTATAGGTTCTGCAGCTATTCAAAATATTGGGGCATATGGTTTAGAATTTAAAGATTTTTGCGAATATGTTGATATATTATGTTTAAGAAAATATACAACTACAAGAATCAATAAAAACGCTTGTAAATTCTCTTATAGAAATAGCATCTTTAAAAATCAATATAATCATGAATATGCTATTATTAGCGTTGGTATAAAAATAGCAAAAACATGGCATCCAATTATTCTTTCTTCATTTAAAAAATATATCAAACCAATCAATATTACTGCATATAATATTTTTAATGCTATATGTAACATAAGAAAAAAAAAGTTACCTGATCCTAAAAAAATTGGAAATGCTGGAAGTTTTTTTAAAAACCCTATTATTACAAAAAAAAAAAGCATGTAAGCTTAAGTATTTATATAAAATACCATGTTATCCTCAAAAAAATGGTTTAGTAAAAATTTCTGGCGGGTGGTTAATCGAACATTATAAATTTAAAAATATTCACATTGGTGATGCAACTATTCATGAAAAACAAAAACTTATATTAATCAATAAAAAAAATGCCACTGCTGAAGAAGTGATGAAATTAGCACAAATAATACACATATGTATTTTAAAAAAATTTAATGTATCATTACAACCAGAAATAGATTTTATTAGCTCAACAGGTAAAATAAAATCATCTAATATTTTTAATATCAAAAAAAATAAAATATAATTTATTCTATAAATAATTAATTTTTTATAAAAAAACTTGCAATGCGAAGGAAAAATTATATAATATAATTTATTTAAAATTTGTTTTGTAAAATTCTTCAAAAATAAACAAGCCGGCTTAGCTCAGCAGGTAGAGCAACTGACTTGTAATCAGTAGGTCACCAGTTCGATTCCGGTAGCCGGCATAATATGTAATAAAAAATGAATTTTTTTAGGTGGGATTCCCGAGCGGCCAAAGGGAGCAGACTGTAAATCTGCCGTCATTGACTTCGAAGGTTCGAATCCTTCTCCCACCAATATAAATATACAATCTTATATAATGCGGACATCGTATAAAGGCAATTACCTTAGCCTTCCAAGCTGATGATGCGGGTTCAATTCCCGCTGTCCGCTAAAATAAATTGCTGATATGGCTCAGTCAGGTAGAGCACACCCTTGGTAAGGGTGAGGTCCCCAGTTCAATTCTGGGTATCAGCATAATTTAAAATTTATAGATTATCTTAGAAATATCATTATTAGAAAATTATCATCAAACCATTTGTCATAAATCTCACCTAACTATTTAAAATACTATATATTTATTTCATAAACATTCGATCTATTTTAAATAATAGTTCTGTTATTTTTTAAATTCAAAAATTAAAAATTTTACTGTAATAGCATATTTTTTCTATATTATTTTATAATTCGTAGGAGAAACTATGAATAAAAAAAGTTGTAATCAAAAAAATAAAATTTTAGAGAAAATAAAATGGTTATTCACATCTATACTTTTTATTCTATTATTTTTTACAAACTATTACTTTGATAAAATACAACTATTTATTCGAATATTAATTTTATCTTTTTTAATTATATGTATGATTGGCACCATACTATCTACAAAAAAAGGAAAAAAGTTATTATTTTATATAAAAATGTCAAAAAATGAAATGCAAAAAATTACATGGCCTAACTATAAAGAGACTTTATACACTACATTTATTGTTATTGCTGTGACAATTTGTATATCTCTCCTTTTATGGAGTTTAGATAGTATTATATTCCGTTTAATAGCATTTATTATTAGTCTAAGGTTCTAAAACATGCATGAGAGTCAAAAAAAAAAGATGGTATGTACTACAAGCTTTTTCTGGCTTTGAAGGTCGGGTAGCACAGTCAATACGAGAACATGTAAAATTAAATGAAATGGAAAGTTTATTTGGAGAAGTAATGGTTCCTTCTCAAGAAGTTATTGAAATTAGAGGCGGACAAAGAAGAAAAAGTGAATATAAATTTTTTCCTGGATACGTTTTGATTCAAATGACAATGACAGATTCCACTTGGCATCTAATCAGAAATGTTCCGAGGGTTTTAGGATTTATTGGTGGAAAATCAGATAAACCATCACCTATAAGCGATAAAGAAGTAGAAATTATTATTAATCGCTTGCGTCAAATTGGTGATAAACCAAGACCTAAAACTTTATTTGAACCAGGAGAAATGATCCGTGTAAATGATGGTCCTTTTTCAGATTTTAATGGTATTGTAGAAGAAGTAGACTATGAAAAAAGCAGACTAAAAGTGTCTGTTTCTATTTTCGGCAGATCTACTCCTGTAGAACTAGATTTTAGACAAGTTGAAAAAAACTAAAACATTTGAATTAAAATTATTATATAACACGAGAAAACAAACAATGGCCAAAAAAATACAATCTTATATCAAGCTTCAAGTTTCAGCAGGAATGGCTAATCCAAGTCCTCCAATTGGACCGGCTTTAGGTCAAAAAGGTGTGAATATTATGGAATTTTGTAAATTATTTAATAAGAAAACAGAAAATTTAGAAAAAGGACTGCCTATACCAGTAATTATTACAGTTTATTCTGATCGTTCATTTACTTTTATTACTAAAACACCTCCTGCTTCTATTTTATTAAAAAAACTAGCTGGAATTAAGTTAGGATCTAGTAAAGCAAAATCAGAAAAAATAGGAAAAATCACACGTTTACAAATAAAAGAAATAGCTACAATTAAAAATCATGACATGACTGGTTCTAATATTGAAAGTATGATGCGATCTATTGAAGGAACTGCTAAATCTATGGGTTTAGTTATTGAGGAATAATTATGAGCAAAATTACAAAAAGAATGAAAAGCATCAAAAAAAATATTGATTTTAAAAAATTCTATCATATTGATGAACTTATTAGTATATTAAAAGAAACATCTAGCGTAAAATTTAATGAAAGTATTGATATTTCTATTAATTTAGGCATAAACTCTAAAAAATCAGATCAAAATATTAGAGGATCAACAGTATTACCAAATGGCATTGGACGTTCTGTTCGAGTAGCTGTATTTACGCAAGGTGATAATGTTGAAATAGCTAAAAATGCAGGTGCTGAATTAATAGGAATGGATGATTTAGTTGAAAAAATTAAAAAAGAAGGTATTAATTTCAACATTGCTATTGCTTCACCTGATGCAATGAAATCTGTAACACAATTAGGACAAATACTTGGACCTCGTGGTTTAATGCCTAATCCTAAATTAGGTACAGTTACTGAAAATATTGCTCAAGCCATTAAAAATGCTAAAACAGGACAAGTTCGTTATCGAAACGATAAAAATGGAATTATCCATGCTACAATTGGTAAAATTAATTTTGATCAAAATTATATAAAAGAAAATTTCAATGTATTTTTAGAATCGATAAAAAAATCAAAACCACCACATTCCAAAGGAATTTATATAAAAAAAATAGTATTATCGACAACTATGGGAATAGGATTAATTGTTGATCAATCTACTTTATCTGTTTAATACAATGTTTTCTTCTTTACGCTACAACAAAAATTATCTATAATAGTATCCCCTTTTTTAATCAGCACCTAAAATTATTTTTAGTTTAATACACCTAAGAATTAATCTGATTCTAATACTATAAATTTACTGTTTAATTATTTTTTATAATTATAGTATGTTGGAATATAAATTGTGTTTTTAAGAAAAAATACTATTATACTTAAAATGTATATCATAATATTAGTTGCAAATTATTTCTCTCTATAAATAAGGAGAATTTGATATATGGCACTAAATCTTAATAAAAAAAAATAATTGTATCTAAGATTAATAAAATATCGAATGCAGCATTATCTGCAATCACTGCAGACTCTCAAGGTATTTGTGTAAATCAATTAAATCAATTGAGAAAATCTGGACGTGAAATTGGAGTAACTATGAGTGTGGTTCAAAACACTCTATTATCATTAGCAATTAAAAACACTATTTTTGAATGTTTAAAAAAAAAAATAAAAGGTTCTACCTTTATAGCTTATTCTATGATGCATCCCGGAAGCGGAGCCAGATTATTTCAAGAATTTTCAAAAAAAAATACAAATTTTAAAATTACAGGAGCTGCTTTTGAAGGAAAATTACTCTCTACCGCAGAAATCAATAAACTTGCAAATATGCCTACTTACAAAGAAGCAATAATAAAGCTTATCTTAATATTGAAGACATCAGTTGCTGGAAAACTTATTTATATATTATCTGCTATAAAAAAGAAAAAAGAAACTTCTTAAAGGTTATTATTTTTGATGTATTAATAACATCTAAAATAATTCTAATTGTTATTAGGAATTATTGTCATGTCTATTACCAAAGAACAAATCTTAGAAGCTGTATCAGAAATGTCTGTTATGAATGTTGTAGATCTTATTTCCGCAATGGAAGAAAAGTTTGGAGTTTCTGGTAGCATGCCTATTAATTCCAACGATAATCATGAAAAAGATTCACATGAAGAAAAAACAGAATTTGATATTTTTTTAAAAGTTATTGGACCAAACAAAGTATCAGTAATTAAAACAGTACGCAGTGCTACTGGTCTAGGTTTAAAAGAAGCTAAAGATTTAGTGGAATCAGCTCCAATAGTTTTAAAAGAAAATATCAGTAAAGAAGATGCAGAATCACTTAAAAAAACATTGGAAGATGTTGGTGCTGAAATCGAAATTAAATAAATACATTAAACGTTATAATTTAATTAATTTTCAAGCACGGCTGGTGATTTTAATTCACCAGCCTTTTTGATGAAAATAAATCCAAATGATTTTCTACAAAAAATATTTAATCATAAGTTAATAAAAACAATTACATTCTCTAAAAATAAAAATTGTCTCCCCTTCAGACAAAAAGATAAATTTATTTTAACTTATCTGTCAGCGAGCTTAGGAACCCCATGGTTTACTCTTATACCGAAAAAAAACGTATTCGTAAAGATTTTGGAAAACGTCCCCAAGTTTTAGATATACCATATCTTCTTTCGATTCAATTAGATTCTTTTAAAAAATTTATTCAACCAGATTTAGAAGGTCAATACGGATTAGAAGCAGCATTTCGTTCTGTTTTTCCTATTCGTGGTTATAATAGCAATTCTGAACTTCAATATGTTAGTTATCGATTAGGAGAAGCAATATTTGACGTAAAAGAATGTCAAATAAGAGGCGCAACTTATTCGGCACCATTAAGAGTAAGATTGCGATTAGTTATTTACGAACGTGATATATTAGAAGCTACTGTTAAAGATATTAAAGAACAAGAAGTTTACATGGGTGAAATACCTTTAATGACAGAAAATGGAACATTTATAATCAATGGAACAGAAAGAGTAGTCGTTTCGCAACTGCATCGTAGTCCTGGAGTGTTTTTTGATAGTGACAAAGGTAAAACACACTCTTCAGGAAAAGTGCTCTATAATGCACGTATTATTCCTTATCGAGGATCTTGGTTAGATTTTGAATTCGATCCAAAAGACAATTTATTTGTAAGAATTGATAGACGTAGAAAATTACCAGTAAGTATTATTTTACGAGCGCTTAATTATAATACAGAGGAAATATTAGATATTTTCTTTGAAAAAAATATTTTTAACATAGTAGACGAAACCATTCAACTGGAACTGATTCCTGAACGACTTCGCGGAGAAACTGCATCTTTTAATATCGAAAAACATGGTAAAATATATGTAGAAAAAGGTCGTCGTATTACTGCTCGACATATTCAAGAATTAAAAAATCAAAAAATAAAATCTATTACAGTTCCAATAGAATATATTTTAGGAAGAATTGTATCTAAAAACTATGCGGACAAAAAAACAGGTGAAATAATTATTTTTGCTAATACAGAATTATCTTTGGAAGTATTAGAAAAATTAAAAAAAATAGGATTCTCTTCTATTGAAACATTATTTACTAATGATTTAGATCATGGCCCATATATATCAGAAACATTACGTATAGATTCAGCTAATGATCGTATGAGCGCTTTAATAGAAATTTATAGAGTTATGAGACCAGGAGAGCCTCCGACTAAAGAAGCAACAGAAAACTTATTTGAAAATTTATTTTTTTCTGAAGATAGATATGATTTATCTTCTGTTGGTAGAATGAAATTTAATAGATCCCTGCTCCGTCAAGATATTCACGGTTCAGGAATTTTAAACAAAGAAGATATAATCGATGTTATAAAAAAATAATTGATATCCGAAATGGAAAAGGTGAAGTAGATGATATTGATCATCTAGGTAATCGACGTGTTAGATCAGTTGGTGAAATGGCAGAAAATCAATTTAGAATTGGTTTAGTAAGAGTGGAAAGAGCAGTCAAGGAAAGATTGTCTATCGGTGATTTAGATACTCTAATGCCACAGGATATGATTAATGCAAAGCCAATATCAGCTGCAGTTAAAGAATTTTTTGGTTCTAGTCAATTATCACAATTTATGGATCAAAATAATCCTTTATCAGAAATTACACATAAAAGACGCATTTCAGCATTAGGATTAGGTGGTCTAACTAGAGAAAGGGCCGGATTTGAAGTTCGAGACGTTCATCCTACGCATTATGGGCGGGTATGTCCTATAGAAACACCAGAAGGTCCAAATATTGGATTGATTAATTCTTTATCTGTATATGCTCAAACAAATTTGTATGGATTTCTAGAAACACCTTATCGTAAAGTCCGCAATGGTTTAGTCACCAAAGAGATACATTATCTATCTGCTATAGAAGAAGGAAACTATATTATCGCACAAGCTAACACTAATATTAATAAAACTGGTTTTTTTATTGATGACCTAGTAACTTGTCGCAATAAAGGTGAATCTAGTTTATTTAATCGCAATCAAGTTGATTACATGGATGTTTCTACTCAACAAATTGTGTCTGTTGGTGCATCTTTAATTCCTTTCCTTGAGCACGACGATGCAAATAGAGCTTTAATGGGTGCTAACATGCAGCGTCAAGCCGTACCAACTCTTAAAGCAGAAAAACCCTTAGTTGGAACAGGAATGGAACGAGCAGTAGCAGTAGACTCAGGTGTTACAGCAGTAGCAAAAAGAAGTGGTTTTATTCAATACGTAGATGCTTCTCGAATAGTCATTAAAGTAAATGAAACAGAAATGCATTCAGAAGAAGCTGGAATAGATATTTATAATTTAACGAAGTATACACGATCTAATCAAAACACTTGTATTAATCAACAACCTTGTGTCCATTTAGGCGAAAAAATTAAAAAAGGTGACGTTTTAGCAGATGGACCGTCTACTGATTTGGGTGAGTTAGCATTAGGACAGAATATGCGTGTAGCCTTTATGCCTTGGAATGGATATAATTTTGAAGATTCAATCTTAGTATCAGAAAGAGTTGTACAACAAGATCGGTTTACTACTATTCACATTCAAGAATTATCTTGCATATCACGAGATACTAAATTAGGGCCAGAAGAAATTAGTTCAGATATTCCTAATGTAGGAGAAGCTGCATTATCCAAACTCGATGAATCAGGTATTGTTTACATTGGAGCGGAAGTTACTGGAGGTGATATTCTAGTAGGAAAAGTAACTCCTAAAGGAGAAACACAATTAACACCAGAAGAAAAACTATTACGTGCTATTTTTGGCGAAAAAGCATCTGATGTTAAAGATTCTTCATTACGAGTTCCTAATGGAGTATCAGGAACTGTAATAGACGTACAAATATTTACAAGAGATGGCGTAAAAAAAGATAAAAGAGCTTTAGAAATTGAAGACATGCAGCTGAAAAAAGCAAAGAAAGATCTGACTGAAGAATTTAAAATATTTGAATTAAGCTTATTTGCTCACATAAAGAAAACACTTATGTCTTTTAATGTTGAAGCTCAAACACTTGATAATCTATCTTTTGAGAAATGGTTTTCAATAGAAATAAAACAAAAAGACCAAAAAAAAGAAATAGAAAAACTCGAAAAACAACATAATGAACTAAAAGAAGAATTTAATAAAAAAATAGAGATAAAACGCCGTAAAATAACACAAGGAGATGATCTAGCTCCAGGTGTGTTAAAAATAGTTAAAGTATATCTAGCAGTTAAACGTCAAATTCAACCTGGTGATAAAATGGCAGGAAGACATGGTAATAAAGGAGTAATTTCTAAAATCAATCCTATTGAAGACATGCCTTATGATGAAAATGGTATACCAGTCGATATCGTTTTAAATCCATTAGGTGTACCTTCTCGTATGAATATTGGACAAATATTAGAAACACATTTAGGAATGGCTGCTAAAGGTATTGGTGATAAAATTAATGAAATGCTTAAAAAAGAAGAAAAAATATCTAATTTACGAAAATTTATTCAAAAAGCATTTGACTTAGGAAAAAATTTGCGTCAAAAAGTAAATTTAGACACATTTTCTAACGAAGAAATATTATGTCTAGCAAATAACTTAAAAAATGGCATGCCTATTGCCACTCCAGTATTTGACGGAGCAGAAGAATATGAAATAAAACAACTACTAGAGTTTGCAGATTTACCTACTTCTGGACAAATTAAACTTTTTGACGGAAGAACTGGTGAACAATTTGAACGACCTGTTACAGTTGGTTATATGTATATGTTGAAATTAAATCATTTAGTAGATGATAAAATGCACGCTAGATCCACTGGTTCTTATAGTTTAGTAACTCAACAACCATTAGGTGGAAAAGCACAATTTGGTGGACAACGTTTTGGTGAAATGGAAGTTTGGGCACTAGAAGCGTATGGAGCTTCTTATACATTACAAGAAATGTTAACTGTAAAATCTGATGACGTAAATGGAAGAACTAAAATGTATAAAAATATTGTGGATGGCAATCATCAAATGGAACCTGGTATGCCAGAATCTTTTAATGTATTACTAAAAGAAATTAGATCCTTAGCTATTAACATTGAACTAGAAAGTGAATAAAAATATCAATGCTATTAACTAATAAAAAATATTTATAGATCTATTACCTTAAAAAGTTTAACTCCGACGGGAGCTAATGCGTGAAAGATTTACTAAAATTTCTAAAATCCCAAACTAAAAATGAAGATTTTGATGCTATTAAAATTTCATTAGCCTCACCCGACATGATTAGATCTTGGTCGTTTGGTGAAGTAAAAAAACCTGAAACTATTAATTATCGTACATTTAAACCTGAACGAGACGGATTATTTTGTGCTCGTATTTTTGGTCCAGTAAAAGATTATGAATGTTTATGTGGTAAATATAAACGATTAAAACACCGAGGTGTTATCTGTGAAAAATGCGGAGTAGAAGTAACACAAAGTAAAGTTAGACGTGAACGAATGGGTCATATAGAATTATCTTCACCTACTGCTCATATTTGGTTTTTAAAATCTTTACCATCAAGAATAGGTTTGTTATTAGATATGCCGTTAAGAGATATTGAAAGAGTATTATATTTTGAATCTTATGTTGTTATAGAAACAGGCATGACTACTCTCGAAAAACGTCAAATATTAACTGAAGAACAATATCTAGATTCATTAGAAGAATTTGGAGATGAATTTCATGCCACAATGGGAGCAGAAGCAATTCAATTTTTATTAAAAGATATTAATTTAGTACAAGAATGCAATACATTAAGAATAGAATTAAATGATACTAATTCTGAAACAAAAAGAAAAAAACTAACAAAAAGAATTAAGTTACTAGAAGCTTTTATTCAATCTCATAATAAACCTGAATGGATGATTCTTACTGTACTACCAGTATTACCACCTGATCTTAGACCATTAGTACCATTAGACGGAGGGAGATTTGCAACATCAGATTTAAATGATTTATATCGTAGAGTTATTAATAGAAACAATCGTCTTAAACGTTTATTAGATTTAGCGGCTCCGGATATCATTGTACGCAATGAAAAAAGAATGTTGCAAGAAGCAGTTGATGCTTTACTAGATAATGGGAGAAGAGGAAGAGCCATTACAGGCTCGAATAAAAGACCTCTCAAATCATTAGCTGATATGATTAAAGGGAAACAAGGACGATTTCGACAAAACCTTCTTGGAAAACGTGTAGACTATTCTGGTCGTTCAGTAATTACTGTAGGTCCTTATCTTCGTTTACACCAATGTGGTTTGCCTAAAAAAATGGCGTTAGAACTTTTCAAACCATTTATATATGGAAAACTAGAAGTTCGTGGTTTAGCAACAACTATTAAAGCAGCAAAAAAAATGGTAGAAAGAGAAGAAGCAGTAGTCTGGGATATCTTAGATGAGGTCATTCGTGAACATCCAGTTCTTTTAAATCGTGCACCTACTTTGCATAGATTAGGTATACAAGCATTTGAACCAGTTCTGATAGAAGGAAAAGCTATTCAACTGCATCCATTAGTATGCGCTGCTTATAATGCTGATTTCGATGGAGATCAAATGGCTGTACACGTACCATTGACTCTTGAATCTCAATTAGAAGCTAGAGCTCTAATGATGTCTATTAATAATATTTTATCTCCAGCTAATGGAGAACCAATTATTGTACCTTCTCAAGATGTTGTTTTAGGGTTGTATTATATGACTCGCGAAAAAATCAATGGAAAAGGAGAAGGTATGCTATTAAATGGTTCCAATGAAGCTGAAAAAGTGTATAGATTAGGTATTGCTGAATTACATTCTTTAGTAAGAGTTCGCATAATAGAATATAAAAAAAATGCCGATGAAAGTTTTACTTCAATAAAAAAAATAATTTCTACTACTATAGGTCGCGCGATTTTATGGATGATTATTCCTAAAGGCTTACCTTTTAGTATTGTTAATCAAACTTTAGGTAAAAAAGATATTTCTAAAATGCTTAATACTTGTTACCGTATTTTAGGATTAAAACCTACTGTTTTTTTTGCGGATCAAATTATGTATACTGGATTTGCTTATGCAGCAAGATCTGGTGCTTCAGTCGGTATTGATGATATGGTGATACCGAAAAAAAAAGCTAATATTATTAATGAAGCAGAAATTGAAGTAGCTGAAATACAGGAACAGTTTCAATCCGGATTAGTCACAGCAGGTGAAAGATATAATAAAGTAATTGATATTTGGGCAGCAGCTAATGAACGAGTTGCTAAAGCAATGATGGAAAATTTATCTACAGAATCTGTTATAAACAAAAAAGGAATACAACAGAAACAAATATCTTTCAACAGTATATTTATGATGGCAGATTCAGGAGCACGAGGTTCTGCTGCACAAATCCGTCAATTAGCTGGAATGAGAGGATTAATGGCTAAACCTGATGGTTCTATTATTGAAACACCAATCACGGCTAATTTTAGAGAAGGTTTAAATGTATTACAATATTTTATTTCTACTCACGGAGCTCGTAAAGGACTAGCAGATACAGCATTAAAAACAGCTAACTCTGGATATTTGACTCGTCGTTTAGTAGATGTGGCACAAGATTTAGTTGTAACACAAGATGATTGTCAAACACACGAAGGCATTTTAATGACTCCTTTAATTGAAGGAGGTGATGTAAAAGAACCATTACGTGAAAGGGTTCTAGGTCGCGTGACTGCTGAAAACATCATAAGCCCTAATACTAATAACATATTAATTAAAAGAAACACTTTGTTAAATGAACAATGGTGCGACCTTTTAGATAATAATTCTATAGATAATGTTAAAGTAAGATCAGTAGTCAATTGTGATACTGATTTTGGTGTATGCGCTTATTGTTATGGTCGAGATTTAGCCCGAGGCCATTTAGTAAATAAAGGAGAAGCCATTGGAGTCATTGCAGCTCAATCTATAGGAGAACCAGGCACACAGCTTACTATGAGAACTTTTCATATTGGTGGTGCAGCATCAAGAGCTGCAGCAGAGTCTAGTATCCAAATAAAAAACCAAGGTATTATCAATCTTAATAATGCAAAATCTGTAACTAATTCTTCTGGTAAAATAGTGATTACTTCAAGGAACGTAGAGCTTAATATTATTGATAATTTTGGCAGAACAAAAGAAAGCTATAAAGTACCTTATGGAGCAATTATGGCTAAAGGAGACGGTGAAAAAGTTAATTCTGGAGAAACTGTAGCAAAATGGGATCCGCATACTATGCCAGTTATTACAGAAGTAAACGGTTTAGTGCGTTTTGTAGATATGATAGATGGACAAAGTATTACAAGACAAGCAGACGAATTAACAGGATTATCTTCTATAGTAATATTAGATACAGCGGAAAGAATGTCGATTGGAAAAGATTTAAGACCAGCATTAAAAATTGTTGATAATAATGGAGAAGACGTTCTTATTTCAGGAACAGATATGCCTGCTCAATATTTTTTACCTGGTAAAGCTATTATTCAATTAGATGATGGAGTTCAAATTAGTTCTGGGGATACTTTAGCACGAGTTCCGCAAGAGTCTGGAGGTACTAAAGACATAACTGGTGGACTTCCAAGAGTTGCTGATTTATTTGAAGCTAGACGTCCAAAAGAATTAGCAATTTTGGCTGAAATTAGTGGAATTATATCTTTTGGAAAGGAAACTAAAGGAAAAAGAAGATTAGTCATCACACCAGTAGATGGTAGTGATGCATATGAGGAAATGATCCCTAAATGGAGACAATTAAATGTTTTTGAAGGCGAAAGAGTAGAACGAGGCGATGTTGTATCCGATGGACCAGAATCACCACATGATATTCTTCGACTTAGAGGTGTTCAAGCTGTAACTAGATACATTGTAAATGAAGTACAAGAAGTGTATCGTCTTCAAGGTGTTAAAATTAATGATAAACATATTGAAGTAATTATAAGACAAATGCTGCGTAAAGCTACGATAATTAAATCAGGAGATTCTAACTTTTTAGATGGTGAACAAGTTGAGTTTTCCCGTGTAAAAATCTCAAACCGCATCCTAAATCAAAAAAAGAAAAAACCAGCTACTTTTTCAAGAGATTTATTAGGAATTACTAAAGCATCACTGGCAACAGAATCTTTTATATCTGCGGCTTCTTTTCAAGAGACAACGAGGGTATTAACAGAATCTGCAGTTGCAGGAAAAAAAGATGAATTAAGAGGATTAAAAGAGAACGTAATTGTTGGACGTTTAATTCCTGCAGGTACAGGATATGCATATCATAAAGAACGTTTTAACCGTCGTCAAAAAAAACAAAATAATCCAACGGTGAGTAGTTCTCAAATTAGTGCCGAAGAAGCCTCTGCCAGTCTTTCAGAATTATTAAACTCTACCCTTACAAAAAATGATTGTCCTTGATATTTTATATGCATATAAATTATGGCTGCTCTTAAAAGCAGCCCAAGCGAGAATATAATAGCTTGTTATTTAATATAAACGTATAACATTATCGTTTAAAATATAATTACATTTTTTAAAAAACAATTCCTTAAATACAGTTATAACATTTTTAAAAATTCTCATTATTCTTTATTTTAAAAAAATATGTCTTATATAATAAGATTATTTAATATATTAAAAATAAATGAAACTATCTTGATAAAAAATTATTTAATTTCAATTGTATTTCAATAATATTAAAATTAAGATGAATCTTTTTAAAGAAAAAATACTTTAAAAGTATTTATATAATGTACATATAGTATATTTTTGAAAAATATTAAATGTATTATATATTTAATTTTTATACATTTCTAAATTTTTACATAAAAATTTATATTCTTGTAAGAATAGAGTATAAATCAATAAAACAAATTATATGACATAATAAAAATATATTTTTTCTTTTTATATCAAACATGTATAGAAAAATTTATGTATGAAAAAATATTTTTCTAATATAAATTTTTCTATTTGAATTTATGAAAATAATATCTAAATGCATTATTGATTTTTACATTTAAATAAGAAAAGGAAAAATAATGAATAAAACGCAATTAATTAATGTTATCTCTAAAAAATCTAATTTATCTAAAATACAAGCCAAATCAACTTTAGAAGCTACATTATCAACTATCATTGAATCTTTAAAAAAAGGTGAATCTGTGCAAATTGTTGGTTTTGGTACTTTTAAAGTTAATTTAAGATCTTCTCGTACAGGACGAAATCCTCAGACAGGAAAAGAAATACAAATTCCCGCCACAAAAGTTCCTAGTTTTACATCTGGTAAAACATTAAAAAATGCGATTAAATAATATCATATAATCATATTCAAAAAAATATTTACGGGGCATTATCATGCCCCTAAATACATAGATATTCTATTTTTAAATAGTTATTATATCTATAAAAGAGTATAAATATAGAAAAAAGATTTTCATATTATACAATATATCTTTAATTTTTTATAAAAAAAGAAAATATATTATGTCATCAATTAATCTTATAAAAAATGCTTTAATCAGTGTTTCAGAAAAAACAAATATTTTGTCAGTAGCAAAAATCTTAGTACAAAATAAAATTAATTTATTTTCAACAGGAGGTACAGCTCAAACGTTAAAAAAAAATAATATACAGGTTATAGAAATAGCAGATTATACAAAATTTCCTGAAATAATGAATGGGCGTGTTAAAACATTACATCCAAAAATTATGGGTGGTATTTTAAGAAGAGGAGATGAAGATGAAGCAATCATGAAATTACATAATATCTATCCAATAGACATGGTTATTGTAAATTTTTATCCATTTGACAGTATTCAAAAAACTAAAAAAAATAATATAGATGATATTATAAATAATATTGATATAGGCGGACCAACACTGGTACGTGCTGCTGCAAAAAATTATAAAAATGTTATAGTTATAGTAGATCTTTGTGATTTTTATTCTGCTATTACTGCTATTAATAATAATAGTATGAATATAGAAAAAAGATTTCATTTAGCATCTAAAGCATTTCAATATACATTATCTTATGAAGAAACTATTTCAAAATATTTTATAGAAAAAAGTTTGTTTCATAAAACTGATAAAACAAAAATATTTCCTAAAACAATTAATTTGTCTTTTACAAAAAAACAAGATTTAAGATACGGAGAAAATCATCATCAAAAAGCATCTTTTTATGTAGAAAATAATTTATTACAAACTGGAACAGTGAGTAATGCAAACCAAATTCAAGGAAAAACTCTATCATACAACAATATAGCAGATGCTGATATAGCATTAGAATGTGTAAAAGAATTCAGTAAACCAACTTGTGTGATTATCAAACATGGCAATCCATGTGGTGTTGCAACAAGTCATCATATTTTAAAATCATATTTGTTAGCATATCATGCTGATCCTGTTTCGGCATTTGGAGGCATAATTGCTTTTAATGATGTATTAGACGAAAAAACAGCTGAAAAAATTATAAGCAATCAGTTTGTCGAAGTTATCATTGTTCCTGAAATAAATAATTTAGCTTTAAAAATATTAGAAAAAAAAGAAAACATAAGAGTTTTAATTACTGGAAAATTAAACAAACGCAAGTTAGGATGGGATTTTAAAAGAACTACTAATGGATTGCTTGTACAAGAGTATGATTCTTATGGAATAGACTATAAATCATGGAGCTTTGTTACTCAACGTGCTCCAAGAGAACAGGAACTGCAAGACTCTATATTTTGTTGGAAAGTATCTAAATTTGTAAAGTCAAATGCTATTGTATACGGTCGTGATACAATGACTATAGGTATAGGTGCTGGCCAAATGAGTAGAATTGATTCAACTAAATTAGCAAACTTGAAAGTACAAGATCAAGGTTATAATGTTATTGGTGCAACCATGGCTTCTGATGCTTTTTTCCCTTTTAGAGATGGAATTGATAGTGCTGCATCAGTTGGTATCAGTTGTATAATTCAACCAGGAGGATCTATACGTGATAAAGAAATTATTCAAGCAGCAAATGAACATAATATTACGATGATTTTTACTAATAAACGTCATTTTAAACATTAATTATCATGTAAAATATATTGTTTAAATCATCATTTAGATTTTTTAAAAAGTCTAAAAGATGATTTAATACAATTTTAAATTTATTAACTTAATCTAATACACTATCTTTGATTTTTTTTCTAAGTTTTTTAGTTGCTAAAACCATATTTTTTAAAGCTAATATTGTTTCATTCCAATGTCTTGTTTTTAAACCGCAATCTGGATTAATCCAAATACGATTAATAGGAATATATTTCATAGCTTTGGTTAATAAGATGCTCATTGATTCTATACTTGGTATATTAGCTGAATGAATATCATATACTCCAGGACCTACTTCATTAGGATAGTGAAACTCTTTAAATGATTCTAATAATTCCATATCTGAACGGGCTGTTTCAATTGTAATTACATCTGCATCTAATCGAGCAATAGCATCCATTATATCATTAAATTCACAATAACACATATGTGTATGAATTTGTGTTGTATTTTTTACACCAGAAGAACTTAAACGAAATGCATTAACTGCCCAGGATAAATATTCAGACCAAGAACTTTTTTGTAAAGGTAAACCTTCTCGTAATGCTGGTTCATCAATTTGAATAATTTCTATTTTTTCTCTTTCTAAATCTAAAACTTCATCGTGTAATGCTAAAGCAATTTGAGTTGCAATTTTTTGTAATGAAATATCTTCTCTAGGAAAAGACCAGAATAGAATTGTCACTGGTCCTGTCAACATACCTTTAACTGGTCTTTGTGTTATAGATTGAGCGTATTTAGACCATTCTATGGTGATTGGTTTAGGACGACTAATATCGCCAATAATAATAGGTGGTTTTACACAGCGTGAACCATAGCTCTGTACCCATCCATTACTTGTAAAAATAAATCCATCTAAATGTTCACCAAAATATTCTACCATATCGTTTCTTTCTAGTTCACCATGAACTAAAACGTCTATATCCAATTCTTCTTGTATTTTTATTATTTTTTTAATATTTTTCTTAATTTTTATTGAATATTCTTCTTGACTAATTAATCCTGATTTAAAATCACGTCTTAATTTTCTTATGTCAACAGTTTGAGGAAAAGATCCAATGGTTGTTGTAGGTAAAATAGGTAAATTAAATTTTTTCTTTTGTTCTACAGTACGAATATTATAAGGATTTAAACGTTGATATTGATTGATTGAAACATCAGATAAACGCTTTTCTACTTCACTTTTATGCACTCTTGAAGAAAAACTACGATTATGAATAGGTAAACTCCATTGTTTAATAGAATTAATATTCTTATAATTTAAAGCCTCTGATAACAATGTTAATTCTGTACATTTTTGTACAGCAAAAGAAAACCATTGTTTTACTTCTTTATCTAAATATTTTTCTGAAGTTAAATCAATTGGCGCATGTAATAAAGAACAAGATGAACCAATTAATAATTGTCTATTACAATCAGAAATTCTTGCAATAGATTCAAACCACTTTACCAAATCAGTACGCCAAACATTTCGACCATTAATCACACCTAATGATAACATCCATTCTGGTGGTATTTTAGAATTAAAATCAACTAGGTTGTAGTTTCCATGTACTAAATCAATATGAATACCTTGAACTGGTAAATCGCGAATAAACTCAAGATTGTGTTCTATACTATCAAAATATGTCGTAATTAATAATTTTGTTATTCCGTATAATTCTTTGTAAACATAAGAATAAGCATCTTTCCATTTTTGTGGTAATTCTAAAACTAAAGCAGGTTCATCAATTTGAACAAAATCAATACCCTTTTTAGATAACTCTTTTAAAACATGCTTATATATAGGAATAATGTCTTTTAGAATATCAAGACGATCAAAAGATTCTCCTTTTACTTTTCCTAACCAAAGATATGTTATTGGACCTAAAATTACAGGTTTAATTTTATAACCTAATAGCAATGCTTCATCTACTTCATCTAAAATCTGTTTCCAAGAAAATTTTAAAACTTTATTTTTATAAAATTCAGGTACAATATAATGATAATTAGTATTAAACCATTTAGTCATTTCTGAAGCGGAAACATCTGGTGTACAACCTCGTGCAATACGAAATAAACAATCTAAATCAACAGAATCAATATTATGTCTTTCTGGAATGTTTCCTAACATCATAGTAGTAGTTAATACATGATCGTACCAAGCAAAATCTCCAACTGGTATATAATCGATTCCAGCTTCTTTTTGAATTTTCCAATTCTTTTTTCGTAATTCATATCCAATTAATAAAAGATCTTTTAGTGGCAAATCACCTGACCAGTATTTTTCTTGAGCTTTCTTTAATTCTCGATTTAAACCTATCCTTGGAAACCCAAGAGTATGATTTAAAATTTTCATTTATACGTCCTATTCTTTATAATTAAACTGATAAATTTATAAATAATTTATAATTGCTTTATTTAAAAAAGATATTCTATAATTCTAGTATTGAAAAAAATTAGCAAGCATAAATAGTTAATTCTTGACATGAAGGAATCTCATGATTGAAATAAAACATCTTCGAACACTGCAAGCTTTAAAAAATAATGGTTCGTTAAGTGCAGCTGCTATTCAACTTCATCAAACACAATCTGCAATATCTCATCAGTGTAACGAATTAGAAAAAAAATTAGGATTTAAATTATTTATCAGAAAAAGCAACCCTATAAAATTTACTATTCAAGGAGCAATTTTACTACAATTATCCGAAGAAGTACTTCCAAAAATACACAAAGCAGTAAAATCTTGTAAAATTTCTCATCATATGATTATTCGATTAGCTATTGAATGTCACAGCTGTATTCAGTGGTTAACACCAGCATTAAAAATTTTTCAAAAAAAATGGCCAAAAGTAGAAATAGATTTTTATTCTGATATGATTTTTAGTCCTCAACCATCTCTACAGCAAGGTAAACTAGATGTTGTATTGACCTCTGAAGTGCTTCCAAGAAGCAATGTATATTATGCCCCAATATTTGATTTTGAAGTACGCTTGGTATTATCTCCTCATCATCCTCTTGTTTTAAAGAAAAGTAACATTGTTCCAGAAGATCTTGCATCTGAAACATTGATGACCTATCCTATTCATAGACACAGACTTGATATATGGAAGTATTTTTTACAACCAGCTGGTATAATACCTGTTTTTAAAAATGTTAATAATACGTTTCTTTTAATTCAAATGGTATCGGCTCAAATGGGAATCGCCGCACTACCTCATTGGGTAGTAGATAATTTTGAACATCAAGGTGTAATTGTGACAAAAAAATAGGAAACGGAATATGGGGACGATTATATGCTGCAATACGAAATGGTGAAGAAAAAGAACTAGTTATTAAAACTTTGATTCATTCTATACGTTTACATGCTTGTGGTCATTTAAAATTTATTCGTGGTATACTGCAACCACGTTTTTTCTAAAATATTTTTATACTCTCTATGATAATATTGTTTTATTTTTTATGAAAATTTCATCTAAACATTTTGCTACACCATTATTATTATTACTATCGATAATTTCAGTATTTGGTAATAAATTTTTTAAACGTAAATCTGCATTTTTCATAATATATGCTTTTCCAGAAATAGTAAGCATATCTAAATCATTCATTCCGTCTCCAAAAGAAATACAATAATCTAAAGGGATTTGTAATAAATTAGAGATTAATTGTAATCCATAACCTTTTGAAGTTTTTCCTGATACCACTTCAAGACAACCAGGTTCTGAAAAACTGATATTAACTTTATTACCCCAAAGATTAATAATTGTTTTTTCGAGAATATATAACTTTTTAAAGTTTTTACTGGTAAAAAATATCTTACTAATATTATTAAATACAAATTTATTAGGATTGAAATACTCATATTTTAACAATGATAAAGCGGAGCAAAATTTATTATCTAATTTATTATTATTAATGTACCATTGATTATTTTGATATACTTGAGTAATAATATCTTCTTCTAAATATTTTATTCTACATAATTTTGAAGCAATAGCTTCATCTAAATCATCACTGAATATTAATTTATTATCTAAATTATAGATTTTAGCACCATTAGAAGCAATAATAAAAGATTTTATTTTTAAAATATTTCTAATTTCTATTATGTCAATATGATGACGACCTGAAGCTAAAACAAAATAAATATTGCGTTTTACTAATAGTTGTATGATTTCTTTCGTATATTCTGTTATTGTATTTTTTGAAGAAAGCAAAGTACCATCTAAGTCTACTGCAACAATTCTACGCATAGAACAACCTCAACAGTATATTATAATATGTTTTATTGTAAATAAATATATTATACATATTTATTTATATTCAAAAATTATTTAGTACATGTATCTAAATTTTTTAATTAATATAAAAGGATATTTTATGTCAAAAAAAGAAATTATTGTAGTAATACTTGCTGGCGGAAAAGGAAGTAGGATGAAATCAAAATACCCTAAAGTCCTACATGTTTTGGGAGGAAAAACAATTTTAGAACATGTTGTTGAAACAGCAAAATCTGTAAAACCTAAAAAAATTATAATAGTTTATAGTGATAAAAAACTTATTTTATCTAAATTTGATAATATTCCTATTCAATGGGTAATGCAAAAAAATCCACAAGGAACAGGACAAGCTATACTATTAGCTGTAAAAACACTATCAAATCATGAAGATATACTAGTTTTATATGGAGATGTACCGTTTGTTTCAACAGAATCAATAAAAAAATTACAAGATTCTAAAAAAAAATCAAAAATAAGCCTCTTAACTGCTGAATTAAACAATCCTCATGGATATGGACGTATTTTGCGTAAAAAAGGAGAAATTATAGGAATAGTAGAAGAGCAAGATGCAACTCTGGAACAAAAAAACATTAAAGAAATATATTCCGGTATTTTTATAGCTAACAGCGAAGATTTAAAAAGGTGGTTAAAAAAAATCAATAATAAAAACAAAAAAAAAGAATTTTATGCAACTGACATTATATTTTTATCTTATCTTGAAAAAAATTTTATTACAACAGTGCAACCTGTAAATTTTCAAGAAGTATTAGGAATTAACAATAAATTACAAATGTCTATTTTAGAAGATATTTTTCAAAAAAAACAAATTAAAATGTTACTTGTTTCTGGAATTACGTTAAAAGATCCATCTCATTTTATTTTAAGAGGAACACTAAAACATGGAGAAAATGTTGAAATAGATACAGGTGTTATTTTAGAAAAAAATGTTGTTTTAGGTGACAATGTTAAAATCGGAGCTGGATGCATTATAAAAAATAGTATTATTGGCAGTCAAACTAATATTCAAGCTTATACGATTATAGAAAATGCTAAAATAGGAAAAAATTGTACCATAGGTCCTTTTTCAAATTTACGATCAAATACTTTATTAGATCAAGATGTACAAATAGGTAATTTTGTCGAGATAAAAGATAGCATCATAAAAACAAAATCTAAGGTAAAACATTTAAGTTATCTTGGTAATGCTGAAATTGGTTCTAAAGTAAATATTGGAGCTGGTAGTATTACATGTAATTATGATGGTGCGAATAAATTCAAAACAATCATTGGTGATAATGTTTTAGTGGGTTCTAATACACAATTAATTGCACCTATTAAAATTGCTAAAAATACAACTATTGCAGCGGGCACTACTTTAACAAAAGATGTCAATACCCCTTGTTTAGTTTATAATAAAAAAGCACAAAAATATAAAAAAAACTGGATGCGTCCTAGTAAATTTTATGAAAAATAATTTTTATAATCTATTTAAAAAAATATTTTTATTTTAAAAAAGGTATCAATATGTGTGGTATTGTTGCTGCAGTAACACAACGTAATATTACTAATGTTCTTGTTGAAGGTATTAAAAAATTAGAATACAGAGGATATGATTCTTCAGGATTAGCCATCATAGATTATCAAAATAATATTATTAGAATTCGTTCTGTTGGAAAAGTCAACGAATTAATAAAAAAAGTACACAAAAAAAAAATATTTGGTAATATTGGAATGGCCCATACTCGCTGGGCCACTCATGGAAAAGTGTCCAAAGAAAATACTCATCCACATATTTCTTCAAATATTATTGTCGTTCATAATGGAATTATTGAAAATAATTCTACATTGCGTCTTTTTTTGAAAAAAAAAGGATATATATTTTATTCTGATACTGATACTGAAGTTATTGCTCATCTATTACATTGGGAGCAAAATAAAAAAAAAGATCCCCTTAAAAAAGCCATACAAAATAGTATAAAACAATTACATGGAAATTACAGTATGGTTGTAATAGATAAAAACAATCCATCATTATTAATAGCAGTAAGATCTCGAAGTCCATTAATTATTGGATTAGGACTAGAAGAAAATTTTATAGCTTCTGATCAAATTGCACTATTGAACATAACAAAACGTTTTATATATTTAGAAGAAGGTGATATTGCTGTTGTGACAAAAAAAAGAATTGATATTTTTAATGAACATAATTCTATAATAAAAAGAAAAGAAATTATATCTGATATAGAATATAAGTCAGTAAAAAAAGGACAATATCGTCATTTTATGGAAAAAGAAATATATGAACAACCTGAATCTATTCGAAAAACTTTAGAAAATCGTTTAAAAAATAATAATGAAATATATTTTTCTGAATTGGGACAAAAAGAGAATAATTTATTGAATCATGCAGAACATATTCAAATAGTTGCCTGTGGAACTTCATATAATGCGGCTATGGTTTCTAGATATTGGTTTGAATCACTAGCAAACATTCCTTGTGATGTTGAAATAGCATCTGAATTTTCCTCAAGAAAATTAGCTATTAGAAAAAAAAGTTTATTAATCACCTTATCACAATCAGGTGAAACTGCTGATACATTATCAGCATTGAGATGCTCTAAAAAACATGGATATTTAGGTAATTTAACTATATGTAATATGGAAACTTCGTCTTTAGTAAAAGAATCTGATTGTTGTATATTAACTAAAGCAGGATTAGAAATAGGAGTGGCTTCAACAAAATCTTTTACAACTCAATTAACTGTTTTACTTATGTTAGTTGCTAACATAATTAACTTAAAGCAAAAAAATAATAATATTTCAAATAAAATTATACAAACATTACATGTTTTACCTATTAGAATTGAAGAGATTTTAAAAAAAAATGAATTAATAAAAAATTTAGCCAATAAATTATCTAATAAAAAAAATATATTATTTCTTGGAAGAGGTGATACTTATCCTATTGCGATGGAAGGTGCTTTAAAATTAAAAGAAATTTCTTACATTCACGCCGAAGCTTATCCAGCTGGAGAATTGAAACATGGACCTCTTGCGCTGATTGATACAAATATGCCAATTATCATTATTGCTCCAAAAAATTCATTATTAGCAAAAATTAAAAAAAATATTCAAGAAATATGTTCAAGAGGAGGTATAACTTATATTTTTTCAGATCAAGAATTTGATCATCAAGAGAACATGAATATAATAAAAATTCCTTTTGTAGAAGAATTAATAGCACCTATTTTTTATATAATTCCTCTACAATTACTTGCTTACTATATTGCATTAAGTAAAGGAAAAGATATTGATCAACCGAGAAATCTTGCTAAATCAGTAACAGTAGAATAAAATATAATTATTTAATATAAAAAATATTAAATTTTTAAAGAGTATGAGTTTTCAATTTTCAAAAACTTAATCTCATACTCTGAAAAAATATTTTATTAATGCAGACTAGTTGTTTTTAAAATTGTATTTTTAATTATTTTTCTATAGCTATTTTTAACTTTTTCATTGCATTTTTTTCTAACTGTCGAACACGTTCCGCAGAAATTCCATAATTATTCGCTATAGTTTGCAAAGTATTTTTTTTATTTGTATCTAACCAACGTGCATGAATAATATCACGACTGCGTTCATCCAATCCTAATAATGCATTACTTAGTTTATTTGCAGCATGTTCTTCCCAATTATTTTGTTCAACTCCATGCGCAAAATTAGATGTTTTATCTTGTAAGTACTGTATAGAATTATTAGTTCTATAGTCAAAATCTTCTTCTGGTAATGGATTAAAGGCAACATCTTGAGCGGACATACGAGATTCCATTTCCCGGACATCTCCACTGCTTACTCCTAATTCTTTAGCAACTATTTGAATTTCTTCTTCATTAAACCATCCTAATCTTTTTTTTGTTTTTCTTAAATTAAAAAATAGTTTTCTTTGAGATTTTGTAGTGGCAACTTTAACGATACGCCAGTTACGTAACACGTATTCATGTATTTCAGATTTAATCCAATGTACAGCAAATGAGACTAAACGCACTCCTATTTCTGGATTAAATCTACGTACTGCTTTCATTAATCCGATGTTGCCTTCTTGTATAAGATCAGCTTGCAATAAACCATATCCTGAATAATTACGAGAAATGTGAATTACAAAACGGAGATGAGATAAAATTAGAGTTTTTGCGGCATCTAAATCGCTATTATAGCGTAAGCGTTTAGTTAATGATTTTTCTTCTTCGATTGATAGCATTGGCCATAAATTAGCTATTCTAATATAAGCATCTAAATTACCTGGTGGTGTTACAGATAAAATCTGTACTTTATTAATCATTTTAATTCCCGCATCAACAAATTATATTTACTCAATTATAAACATGTGGGACATTTCTATCATACTGTAATTAAAAATATAAATCAAAGATTTATATAAAATATTTGATTTATATTTAATTACACAACCGTTTTTTATTTAAGAATGTTTTCTTTTGCAATAAAAACAGCTTTAATAAATTCTTTACTATTAAAAATACCTAAATCCTGTGTTTTTTCACCAATGCCAATATAACGAATCGGAATTTTAAATTGATCGGCTAATGAAAAAATCACTCCTCCTTTTGCTGTTCCATCTAATTTTGTAATGACAATACCATTTACATTTAGTGCTTTATGAAATATATCTGTTTGTTGTATTGTGTTTTGTCCGTTACAAGCATCAACAATTAACATTGTTTCATGTGGTGCAGATATGTCGATTTTTTTTATTACTCGAACTATTTTTTTTAATTCTTCTATTAAATGTAATTTATTATGCAATCTTCCAGCTGTATCAATAATTAAAATATCAACTTTTTTTGATTTAGCTGATTTAACCGCATCAAATATTACTGCTGCTGGATCTGAACCAGAACGTTGCGCTATTACTGGTATATTATTTAATTTTCCTAATATTTGTAATTGCTCTATAGCCGCAGCTCTAAACGTATCTGCAGCAGCTAACATGACAGATTTTCCTTCTAACTTATACTTTTTTGCTAATTTAGCTACTGTTGTAGTTTTTCCTGTACCATTGACTCCGACTACTAAAATTATAAAAGGCTTATGATTTAATATCTTTAAAGGAACTTCTACTTTTTTTAAAATATTGTACATATTCTCTTTTAATAAAAAATATAATTTTTCAGGGTTATTTAAATCTTGACGTTTCATATCTTTAATTAAATTATTAATAATTCGATCAGTAGTATGAATTCCAATATCAGCAAGTAACATTTTTTCTTCTAATTCTTCGAAAAGAATCTTATCAATTTTTTTTGATAAAAAAATATTATTAATACCATCTCCAAGAAATTTTTTTGTTTTATTTAAGCTTATTTTTAACCGTGAAAAAAAATTTATTTTTATATTATCAACGTTCTCTACATTATTATTAATATCATAAAATGTTTCTAGATTATCTTCTTTAAGAAGATCTTTTTCAATTAATAAATTTTTAGAAATATGTATTTTTTCATTATCATTATCTTTATTTTGTTCTTTCTTATTTTCGTGTATATTTGTTATTTGATTTTTTTTATTTTAGAACTCAACCAAGAAAAAAAACCTTTTTTATCTTCCATATTATTAACCTTCTACTTTGTAAGTAAGAACTAGATTTCTTAAATATTAATTATATTTAAAAAAATAAAATTTTTATTTGAGTTATGATTAATAATAAAATAAATTATATCAATAACATAAATAATCTAATAAAATGCATAATTATTGTTTTAAAAAAAATGACAAAGTTTATATTATTTCTGGAAAGTTGAAAGGAAGAAAAATATCTTTTAACAATCTAACAAACTTACGTCCTACTACTAATCAAATAAGAGAAACACTATTTGAATGGTTATCTAAATATATTAAACACTCTCGATGTTTAGATTGTTTTGCAGGTAGTGGTGCATTAGGAATAGAAGCTATATCCCGCCATGCGAAATTCTCAACTTTTTTAGAAATAGAAAAAAATACGTTTTTCACTCTTAAAAAAAATATAAGAAAACTCAATATATCTAATGTTAAACTTATACGTACTAATACGCTTGATTGGATAAAAAAAAAAGGAAAACCGTATGATATAATATTTGTTGATCCACCTTATCATCAAGGATTAATTAAAAAAACTCTTACTTTATTAGAAAATAATAAATGGATCAAAAAAAACTCTCTTATTTATATAGAAAAAGAAAAAAAACAATCTTTAATAATGCCAAAACATTGGATTTTATATAAAAAAAAAATCACAAGAAAAATAGAGTGCTATCTGTATATTTTAAACATGTAATAATTTATATACTTAAAAGTATACATAAATTTTAAAAAAATTAAAAATTAGATGAGGTAAAAAATATTTATGAAAATTTTAATTTCTGATAATGTAAATATTGATTTATTTTGCAAAAACCCAGTTAAAATATTAGAAATATCCAATACTGGAGCCGTAGCAGTATTAAAAAATAATTCTCCTATATTTTACGCACTTACCCCTTCTTTTTTTGAAAAAATATTTGATATGAAATACAATTTATTACATACAAATAACAAACAGAATATAGATAAAAAATTTGCAATGCATCCACAATGGACTCCCGATAAAGATTTTATTCGTCAAGCAGCATTATGGGGCATTCTTTTAACTGAAGAAATATTAGAATCTGAACTTACATGCTTTATTTCTTATTGGCAAGCAGAAGGTTGTTTTTTTTATCATATACAATGGCAACAAAAATTGGCTAGAAGTTTAGAGAAAAGTAGATCTTTAAATCATTACGTTTCACAAAATAAAAGAGATATTACATATATTCCAACACCTGATCAAACTATACCTAATGGTTTCCGAGGTAAATAATGACATTTTACACTGAATTCTTTAAACGTCTTAAACGCCTTATGCCTAGTAATATTAAACCTAAATTTGATAATGATGAAGATCTATTAGCTTGGAATCAAGAACAAGGTAGATTATCTTCTGAATCTATATTACGTGAAAATAAAGCGATGAAAATGCAACGTGTTTTAGGAAGATCAGGTATTCGAGAATTATACATGAATTGTTCATTTGATAATTATAAAATTGAACATGATGGTCAAAGAAAAGTACTTAAAGCATCCAAAAGATATGCAGAAGAATTTAATGAAAATATTGCTAGTTTTATTTTTTCAGGAAAACCCGGAACGGGGAAAAATCATCTAGCCTCTGCTATAGGAAACTACTTAATTTTAAACGGAAAAAGTATTTTACTGGTAACAGTAGCTGATTTAATGTCTAATATGAAGGGCACATTTAGTGGTACTAGTAATATTACCGAAGAAAATTTACTACATAATCTTAGTAGTGTTGATCTTTTAATGATTGATGAAATTGGCATGCAAACTGAGTCTCGCTATGAAAAAGTAATTATCAATCAAATAGTTGATAGAAGATCTTCTTCTAAACGTTCAACGGGAATGTTGTCAAATTTAGATCACAAAGGAATGAAAAGTTTATTGGGTGAAAGAGTTATTGATAGAATGCGTTTAGGAAATAGTTTATGGTTAACTTTTGAATGGGATAGTTATAGACAATATGTAAAAGGGAATGAATATTGAAAAAGATGAAAATATTTTTCACTTAGCTCTAGATACATATTCACCAGATCGTGTATCTACTTTAATGAATGAACCCACTTGAATAAATAATGGTACTCTTACAACTGCACCAGTGCTTAATGTAGCTAATTTAGTCGCTCCAGTATTAATAGTATCTCCTTTTAGAGTTGCCTGTACATCGATCACTTTAAGTTCTACAAAAGTATTAGGAGTAATTGAAATAGGTTGATTATTCCATAACGTTATAACGCATGTGTCTTGTTCTAATAGCCATTTTTTATGAATGCCAATAATTTTTTTTTCTACTGATAATTCTTCAAAAGTATTATTATTTATAAAATACCAAAAACGACCATCATTATATAAATAAGAAAGTGTATATTCTATAATATCAGCTGCTTTCAAAGAATCTGTAGATTTAAATGTTTTTTCTATTAATTGCTTAGTTAATAATTTTCTTAATTTTACACGAACAAAAGCTTGACCTTTTCCTGGTTTAACAAATTCGCTAGATTCTATTAAACATGGTTCATTTTCAAATATAATTTTACATCCTGAACGAAAATTATTGCTATGATATGTTTTCATGTCAACCTCAATTTTTATAAAATGTATGACACTAAAAAAATAAAAAAGATGCAAAAAAGATTCATGGTTGTATAAATGATCAAATGCTATTATCACACTAAAGGAACTGTTAAATATTTTTTATTGCGAAAAGCATTCTGAATATCTCAACACTAAATCAAAAACAATTTTCTACTTCGTATATCACACTTTCGTCTTTTGAGAATAATAAAAATTAATCTAAAACATCTGTTTTTATTACAAGTAATTGCTCATAAAAAAACTTTTTAGATCCTCTAGAATATATTTTAGATCTTATAAAAGATAAAAAATATGTTGTATTACCTAAATTATGATATAAATATGATGGTTGAGTATTATTAATTCTTATAACTAACTACTCTGTTAATTATAGATGTTATTTCAAAAACTTTTCTCATATAAAAAAACTAGATGATTGTACTGGAACATATACGTAACAATAAATAATTAAATGTAGTAATTGTTTTAGGTAAGATTCTCTAATCAATAAAGATAATGAATTATCATGACTTATTAGATTAATATCTACAATTCGTTATATAAAACGATTAAGAATTCGTACCAAATTACTACTATAGTAAACCGGATAACTTTTGATCTTTATCGAATATTTATTAAATCTTCTATGAAAATTATTTTAGTAACTCATATTAATTATCCACAAGAAACTAACAATAATTTAAGTAGTTTATTAAAGTTAAAACAATCTGGTATGATTTTACTTAATGAAAGTGTGTTATTAAACAATAACAATGATAATTTTATTAAAAAAAATTAAATATTTTTTCATAAGAAGAAAATATTCTGACATATTATCTACATATTTTAAATAAATTTACTAGTATAATATATTTTTTAGTTTCGAATAATAAAAAATTAATTGTTTAATTATAACATGTAGATTAAATAAACTACTTATGTGCATATAAAGAAAAAACTTTCCTCAGAAAATTTACCTGAGGAAAGATATTTTTAAATTAATTTAAAACAATTTTAATCAGAAAAAAAAATTTTACATCATTCCGCCCATGCCGCCCATTCCTCCTGCAGGAGAAGAACTGGAATCAGAAGATTTATCTTCTTTTGGCAAATCAGTTACCATACATTCTGTTGTTATCATTAAACCAGCAACAGAAGCAGCGTATTGTAAAGCAGAACGTGTAACTTTAGTAGGATCTAATATACCGAAATCTATCATATCACCGTATTCATCAGTGGCAGCATTATAACCATAGTTACCTTTTCCATCTTTAACATTATTAGTAACTACAGAAGGCTCTTCACCTGAATTCGAAACGATTTGACGTAATGGAGCTTCCATTGCACGTAAAGCAACTCGAATACCTACATTTTGATCTTCATTTTGACCGCGTAGATTAGATAGTTTTCCTGCTACACGAACTAATGCTACACCACCACCAGCAACAACACCTTCTTCTACAGCAGCACGAGTTGCATGTAATGCATCTTCAACTCTAGCTTTCTTTTCTTTCATTTCTACTTCAGTAGCAGCACCTACTTTTAATACTGCAACTCCTCCTGATAATTTAGCTAAACGCTCATTCAGTTTTTCTTTATCATAATCAGAAGTAGCTTCTTGAATTTCTTGTCGAATTTGATTGATACGACTTTGAATATTATGTTTTTCTCCAATGCCACCGATGATTGTTGTCGTATCTTTACTGATAACAACACGTTTGGCTTGACCAAGATCTTCTAAAGTAGATTTTTCTAATTCCATAGCTAATTCTTCAGAAATAACAGAACCGCCAGTAAGAATAGAAATATCTTGTAGCATTGCTTTACGACGATCTCCAAATCCAGGAGCTTTTACCGCTGCTACCTTGACGATACCTCTCATAGAGTTAACTACTAGTGTAGCTAAAGCTTCGCCTTCTAAGTCTTCTGAAATAATTAATAATGGTTTTCCTGATTTTGCAACAGATTCTAATATTGGCAGCATTTCACGAACATTAGATATCTTTTTATCAGCCATTAAGATATATGGATTTTCTAATTCAACAATACCTGTTTCTGGTTTATTAATAAAATAAGGAGACAGATAACCTCGATCAAATTGCATTCCTTTAACGACTTCAAGTTCATTTTGAAGACCAGTACCTTCTTCTACTGTAATGACTCCATCATTGCCAACTTTTTCCATAGCTTCTGCAATTAAAGCTCCAACTTTTTCATCTGCATTTGCAGAAATTGTTCCAACTTGTGTTATGGCTTTAGAATCAGAACATGGTACAGATAAATTTTTTAATTCTTCTACGGCACTAATAACAGCTTTGTCAATCCCACGTTTAAGATCCATTGGATTCATTCCAGCTGCCACTGCTTTTAAACCTTCATTTACTATAGATTGTGCTAATAATGTTGCTGTTGTAGTACCGTCTCCTGCTGCATCATTTGCTTTTGATGCAACTTCTTTTACCATTTGAGCTCCCATGTTTTCGAATTTATCTTCTAATTCGATCTCACGAGCTACAGAAACACCATCTTTGGTGATACTAGGTGCTCCAAAAGATTTGTCTAGAACAACATTTCTACCCTTTGGTCCTAGAGTCACTTTAACTGCATCTGCTAATACATTAACCCCACGAAGCATTTTAATTCGAGCTTCATTTCCAAATTTTACATCTTTAGCGGCCATTTGACATTCCCTTAAATAAAATTTTCAATGGATATAGCATATAGTTTACTATTCAACAATTGCTAAAATGTCACTTTCAGTTAAAATTAATAATTCTTCGTTATCAATTTTTTCTGTTTTTGCACCATAACCTTCATTAAAAATAACAACATCTCCGACTTTAACATCTAATGGTTTGATGTCACCATTATCTAAAACACGACCTTTACCGACAGCAGTTACTGTTCCTCGAGTCGATTTACCTGCAGCAGAACCGGTTAAAACAATTCCGCCTGCAGATTTTGATTCAACTTCTTTACGCTTAACAAGCACACGATCATGCAACGGACGAATTTTCATATGATAATACTCCTGTGAATAATCTTGCTTAATTATTTTAAACAATTATTTTTTAATTTAATATGTTCTCTTACTTTTCAATATAGGGATCTTTATTAAAACTTTCAAGGGTAAATATTATTTTTTTATTCTTTTGTATATAAAAAATTTATTTTTAAATATTTTTAAATTTAATTGTTCATAAATACAAGAATAGTTGAATAATAAAAAAACATTGACAATCTTTTATGTTTGATGATTTAATATAAAAAAAGCCCGGATAGCTCAGTTGGTAGAGCAGGGGACTGAAAATCCCCGTGTCGGTGGTTCAATTCCGCCTCCGGGCATAATACTATAATAATTCTAATATTTATTTACCAATACAAAAATGAGAAAAAATATTTTTTAACAAATCTTCAGTACTAAACCGACCTGTTATTTCCCCCAAGAATCTATTTATTATATTTAAAGATTCAGCTAATAATTCAATGTTTTCAGATAAAGCCCAATTTTTCTCAGCTAGTAATAATTCATCGTATGCTAAGTCGATCTGATGAACGTGGCGTCTGCGAGCAATAAAAATACCTTCTTTATTTTTATTTTTTTCACAATTTATAATGTTTTGACGTAATATGTCAATACCTTGCCCTGTACGTGCTGATATATTGATAAATGATAAACCGTTTATTTTTTTAATATTAAATGGCTCATTTAGTAAATCATTTTTATTTAAAACAAAAGTGACTTGAATACTGTTATTAGAAAGATTCTTTATAAATTCAGAGCATATTTTTTTTTGTTGTGATTTTGGAATTGTTTTATCAATTACAAAAAGAATATGATCAGATCTTTTAATTGCTTCCCAGGCGCGTATTATTCCGATACGTTCTACTTCATTATCTGTTTCACGTAAACCAGCAGTATCAATTAATTCGCAGGCAACATTATTAATGTTTACATGCGTATAAATAAGATCTCGTGTAGTACCGGGTATATCAGTTACTATAGCCCTATCATTATATGATAAAATATTTAATAAACTTGATTTTCCTGAATTAGGAAGACCAGCAATCACTATTTTTTTACCTTCTTTTAATAGATTTCCTTCTGTAACAGTTTTTTTTATTTTTAAAAACTTATCATGTATTTCTCTAAATTTTTTATTAATTATATTTTTAATATTAATATTAATTTCTTCTTCTGAAAAATCTATACTAGATTCTATATTAACACGTAGTTCAATGATAATATTTATTAACTCTTGAATACAAAAAGAAAAATCTCCTTGTAGTGAATTTAATGAAGCACGGATAGACAACTCTGTTTCTGAATTAATCAAATCATCTATGGCTTCTGCTTGAATTAAATCCAGTTTTCCATTTAAAAATGAACGTTGAGAAAATTCTCCTGGCTTGGCCATTCTAATATTTTTAATAAACAAAATTCTTTTAATTAAAATATCCATTATCAATGGACTACCATGTCCTTGTAGTTCTAATACATCTTCGCCTGTAAATGAATCAGGAGCAGGAAACCACAGAGAGATACCTTTATCTAATATTTTTTTATGTTCATCTAAAAATGTTGAATAAGTAGCAAATCTTGCACGAGGAATTTTTCCTAAAACTTCTACAGCAACAATTTTTGCTTCAGGACCAGAGATTCTTAATATTCCAACAGCGCTCTTTCCTGGAGGAGTAATTTGAGCAATAATAGTTTCATTATGAATCATAAAATTTTTTCTTAATGTAGATTAGATGTTAAAAAATTTAAAAACTAATCTGTTCTTGTGTAGTTAAAAACATTTTTATATTTAATTTTTCGTCGAACAAGATAAAAAAAATTTTTGTTGTATAATAGTTACTAAATTACTAATGATGTAGTATAAAACTAATCCTGAAGGAAACCATAAAAAAAACACTGTAAAAATAACAGGCATAAAATTCATAATCTTTTTTTGAAAAGGATCAGAAATATTATTAGACGATGTTTTTTGAATAAAAAACATTGTTAAGCCCATTATTATAGGTAATACATAATATGGATCTTGATTAGATAAATCATTAATCCACAGTAAAAAAGGAGCATGACGTAATTCGACAGAACCTATTAGCATATAATAAAGAGATAAAAAAATTGGCATTTGAATAAAGATAGGCAAAAAACCACCTAAAGGATTTATTTTTTCTTTTTTATATAAATCTATCATCTCTTCACTAATACGTTTTTTATCATTTACAAATTTTTCCTTGATTTCTTTAATTTTAGGCTGTAATGCACGCATTTTAGCCATAGAAGTATATTGCGCTTTCGTTAAAGGATAAGTTATTGCTCGCATAATAAAGGTAATTAAAATAATAGAAATACCCCAATTTCCTACAATATTATATAAAATTGTTAATAATTTTAAAAGTGGTTGAGACAAAAACCAGAGCCAACCATAATCTACTGTTAAATCTAAATTTTGTGCAACTAATTTCATTTCTTTCTGTATTTCAGGACCAATCCATAATTTAGATTTTATGACCGTACTAGAATTAGGTAAAACACTAATTGAAGGAGATGTATAACCAATTGCCGCAACACCATTATCTAAACTAGATGTATATATTGTATTCTGACCTGAATGTTGAGGAATCCAAGCTACAGCAAAATACTGTTGCAACATTGCTATCCAACCATTTTCAGTAGTAACATGTAAATTTTGATTATTAGAAATACGATCAAATTTATATTTTTCATATTTATTATCAACGCTTGAATAAGCAGCACCACGAAAAGTTTGAAGAGCAAAATTTCCACTATAAATATTACGTTTCTTAGGCAAATTAATTGTTTGTTTAATCTGTCCAAACATATTCATATTGATAGTATTTTTACTTAAATTATGAATCTTATATTCTATTTGTATATCGTATCTTTTAGATTTCAGAATAAATGTTTTTGTATAAATAACACCGTTTTTACTAATATATGTTATAGGAACACGTAATTCTTTTTTAGAATCGTCTAATTTATAAACATTTTTTTTTGAAAAATACAATGGTCTAGTATTATGAACTGAACTGTCTGGACCATCTTTCCCAATTAATCCACTTTGTGCCTGATAAACAAAATCAGATGCAGTTTCAAGTAACTTGAAAGGTTTAGATGAATACAGTGTGTCTTTATATGCTAGCAAATCAGCTTCTTCTATGTCTCCTCCATACATATTTACAATTAAACTCATTACATCATTTTTAATAACAATTGTTTTTGCATTTTTTTTTATATCAATAAAATGAAAAGTTGGATTTTTTTTTTCATTTGTTTTGTTATTTAAAAATGATTGACTTTGCCAAGCTTGCCAAAGTAAAAAAGAAACAAATAAAAAAGCAAAAATAAAAAAATTACGTTGTACTTCCATAATTAATATTCACTTTTATCTTTAACATTTAAAGGTAAATAATTACACTGATCTGCATTTAAATGATATTAATTTAATAAACATAAAATTGTTTAAATGATATTAAAATAAAATAATATATTACAAAACAACATTAAGATGATAAATTTTCTATAAAATATTTTTAATATTAAAAAATAAAATTATCTATGATAATGTGACCACAAAATCTTTAATGCATCTATTACATTTTTATTATTTAAATAGAGAATATTTTTTTTTGCTATAACTATATAGTCCATTGATATTAACTTATGTTGTAATAAACGAAAAGTTTCTCGAATTAATCGTTTAATCAAATTCCTATTATGGGCATGCTTAATATTTTTACGAGGTATGCTAAGACCTAATCTAGGATATCCTAGTAAATTTAAACGCCCTAAAATACTTATTTCTAAAGTATTTTTTTTTAAAGGTTTGCTAAAAACACGGCGAAAATTTATGGAATTAGACAATCGCAATTGTTTTTTAAAAAAATAATTAAACACAATACTTAACCTTCTATTTACTAGATACAGTTAAACGTGTTCTTAATTTAGCACGTCTACGTGATAAAATATAACGACCATTTTTTGTTGCCATACGAATTCTAAATCCATGTGAACGATTACGTTTTAATATTGATGGTTGAAAAGTTCGTTTCATTTTAATATTCACCTGATCATTTTTTATTAAATATCATTTATAAATTCACTCTTACTTAGAGTAATTATTCTAAAGAATATAGTCAATTAACTTTTCTTAAATAGTCTATTATAAAAACAATCATCAGAAAAAATATTTTTAATATTGTATTCTGGTATGATAACTATATTTTGATTTATAAATATAATATTACACCTAAAAATCACTTCTTGAGATAAATAAAATATCTTAACAATATATTATATCCTTTTCGTTATACTCACCAACCTTAGTTGTATAACTTTTAATGTAAAACAATATCATTTTATATAAATATTTTTTATATAAATTGTGTATATCAAAATAAATGTATAAAGAACAATAATTTTCCAAATTTTATTTTTTATTAATTTTGTTCGCTTGGAGTCTACCGTGTCACTTTGTCTTTGGAAACAGTGTCTTGACCGGTTACAGGATGAGCTGCCAACCACAGAGTTTAGTATGTGGATACGCTCTCTGAAGGCCAAACTAAACAATAATATATTAGAAATATACGCTCCAAATAAATTTGTTTTAGATTGGGTGCAAGATAAGTACTTAATTTGTTTGAAAAAAATACTACAAGATTTATGTGGTTCTAATTCTCCATTAATAAAATTTGAAATATATCAACATTATAAAGAAAAAAAAATTAAAAAAAATATTTTAGACAGTGCTAATAATAAACAAAAAAAAACAACCTGGAATAAGATACCAGTCTTTAACAATTTATCTCATTGTTCTAATATTAACAAAAAATATAATTTTGAGAATTTTATCGAAGGAAAGTCTAATCAACTTGCACGATCTGCAGCATTTCAAGTAGTGAATAATCCTGGGAATTCTTATAATCCATTGTTTTTATATGGGGGAACAGGATTAGGAAAAACTCATTTGCTTCATGCCATTGGAAATGGAATTTTGGCGTATAAATATAATATTAAAATTATTTATATGCATTCTGAACGTTTTGTACAAGACATGGTAAAAGCATTAAAAAATAATGCTATTGAAAAATTTAAATTATACTATCGTTCTGTTGATGCATTATTAATTGATGATATTCAATTTTTTGCAAATAAAGAACGTTCACAAGAAGAATTTTTTCATACTTTTAATTCTCTATTAGAAGGAAATCAACAAATTATTTTGACTTCTGATCGCTATCCTAAAGAAATAAATGGTGTTGAAGAACGTCTTAAATCAAGATTTGGTTGGGGTCTTACAGTAGCTATAGATCCACCAGAACTTGAAACAAGAGTCGCTATTCTTATAAAAAAAGCTGATGAAAATAATGTTTTATTATCTAATGAAGTAGCTTTTTTTATTGCTAAACGTTTACGATCTAATGTACGTGAATTAGAAGGAGCCCTCAATCGAGTTATCGTTAATTCTCGTTTTACTCATCGTGCTATTACTATAGATTTCGTTCGCGAGGCTCTTCGAGATATACTTGCGATTCAACATAAAATTATTACGATTGATAATATTCAAAAAACAGTGGCAGAATATTATAAAATCAAAGTTACTGATTTATTATCTAAAAGACGTTCACGTTCAGTAGCTCGTCCAAGACAAATGGCGATGGCAATAGCAAAAAAGTTAACTAATCACAGCCTACCTGAAATTGGAGATGCTTTTAGTGGACGAGATCATACAACAGTACTGCATGCATGTCGTAAAATTGATCAATTAAGAGAAGAAAGCCACGATATTAAAAAAGATTTTTCAAATTTAATTAGAACTTTATCAATGTGATCATATATGAAATTCAATATTAAAAATACTATTTTAATTAAACATTTACAAAAAATAAATCGCTTACTTACAAAAAACACTTCTTTTCCCATTTTAGAAAATATTTTAATCATTATAAAAGATGGAGTTTTATCATTAACAGCAACAAATTTAGAAATAGAATTAATATCTCATATCACAATATCTAATAATAATATATCAGGTGCTACAACAATTTCTGGTCGCAAACTTTTAGATATTTGTCGAAATTCATCAGAATCATCAAATATTAAGATGCATTTAAAAAACAATAAAATGCATATTATCTCTCATAATAGCATATATATATTAACTACTTTGCCCGCTGATAACTTTCCAAATCACAGTGATTTTCATTACATTTCAGAATTTTACATATGTTCAAATATTTTAAAGAAAATGATTGAAAAAACGCAATTTTCAATGGGCAAGCAAGACGTACGATATTACCTTAATGGTATGTTTTTGGAAAAAAAAGGTACACTTCTTTATGCAGTTGCTACAGATGGATATCGTCTTGGAATAGCGCGAACTTCTTTAAAAGAAAATATAATTCCTTTTTCTATAGTCATTCCAAGAAAAGGAATTATTGAATTATATAGATTATTAAATACTCAACCGCAATTAATACGTGTTTTGATTGGAAAAAATAATATTAGAATACACATAGATAAATTAATTTTTACTACACAATTGATTGAAGGAGAATATCCTGATTATAAAAGTGTGTTAATAAAAATAAAAAATAACCCTGTGATTTTTAATAGTAAATTACTAAAGCAATCACTATTACGTGCTGCAATTTTATCACATGAAAAATTTTGTGGAGTAGAAATGCATATCAGAAATAATCAATTTACAGTATTATCTGATAATCAAGAAGAAGAAACGGCACAAGATACATTTAATATCAATTATTCTGGTGATATATTAGAAATATCAATTAATGTCTATTATATATTAGATATATTAAATTCTATTACTAGCGAAAATATATTGTTATATGTAAATAATATTAATAATTCAATACAAATAGAAGCTGAAAACGATGATTCTACAGTATATGTCGTAATGTTATTAAAACGCTAATTTTTTTAAAATTGTATTGTGCAAAATAATAAAAAATTCAATAGTATTGCAATACTATTTATTTTCACTCTAAAAAAAACACACTAAAATTAATAATTATTTTTTAATTTAAAAGGATTAATAGAAAAAGTTATGAAGAATATATATAACTCTTCTAATATTAAAATATTACGAGGATTAGATGCTGTTCGAAAAAGACCAGGTATGTATATTGGAGATACAGATGATGGTAGCGGCTTGCATCATATGGTTTTTGAAATAGTAGATAATTCTATTGATGAGGCATTATCAGGATATTGTAAAGAAATTATAGTGACTATTCACTCGGATAATTCAGTTTCTGTAAAAGACAATGGCAGAGGCATTCCTACTGATATTCATCCTGAAGAAAACATCTCTGCTGCCGAAGTAATTATGACAGTATTACATTCAGGTGGCAAGTTTGATAATTCTTCATATAAAATATCAGGGGGATTACACGGCGTAGGAATATCAGTGGTTAATGCTTTATCTGAAAAATTAGAACTAATAATTTATAAAAATAAAAAAAAACATCAACAAGTATATAAAAATGGAAAACCACAGCATCCTCTTGCTGTTATTGGCAACACTGACACAACAGGTACATATATAAGATTTTGGCCAAGCTATAAAATATTTACTAATAATGTAGCCTTTCAATATGAAATACTGTCTAAAAGATTACGTGAACTATCTTTTCTTAATTCTAATATTGCAATTTATATACAAGATAACAGAACAAATATAAAAAATTACTATCACTATAAAGGCGGCATTAAAGCATTTGTTAAATTTTTAAACACAAAAAAACACCAATTCATTCACATATCTTTTATTTTCGATCTATAAAAGATCAAATAGAACTAGAAGTCGCAATGCAATGGAGTACTTCTCATCAAGAGAATATATTATGTTTTACTAATAATATACCACAAAAAGATGGTGGAACCCATTTAGCTGGTTTTCGCTCCGGAATGACACGAACATTAAATATGCATATAGAAAGAGAAGGATATAATAAAAAAAATAAAACTACTATCATAGGTGAAGATACACGTGAAGGACTAACAGCTATCATATCTATAAAAATACCTGATCCAAAATTTTCATCTCAAACTAAAGATAAATTAGTGTCTTCTGAAGCAAGATCAGTAATAGAATCATTAATCAACGAAAATCTTATTGAATATCTTTTAGAAAATCCGGCTGATTCCAAATCTATTATTCAAAAAATTATTAATGCAGCTAAAGTAAGAGAAGCAGCACGACGAGCTAGAGAAATAAACAAAAAAAAAGCAATATTAGATTTAGGTGCTTTACCTGGAAAATTATCTGATTGTCAAGAACATGATCCTAAATTTTCGGAAATTTATCTAGTAGAAGGTGATTCAGCAGGTGGTTCAGCTAAACAAGGAAGAAACCGAAAAAATCAAGCAATTCTTCCTCTTAAAGGGAAAATACTTAATGTAGAAAAATCAACATTTGACAAAATGATTCTATCACAAGAAGTTGCCTCCCTTATTACTGCATTAGGCTGCGGAATTGGAAAAAACGAATATAATATAGATAAATTAAGATACAATTACATTATAATTATGACAGATGCTGACGTAGATGGTGCACATATTCGCACACTTCTTCTAACTTTTTTTTATCGTCAATTGCCTGAATTAATTGAAAAAGGATATGTTTATATTGCACAACCTCCTTTATATAAAGTAAAAAAAGGGAAAAAAGAAGAATATATTAAAAATGATGAAGAAATGAATAAATATCAAATTAAAAGTGCATTGAAAGATATTGTTTTAAAAAGCCCCCAAAATATTAATATGAATAATAATCTTAAAATGTTTAAAAAAATGATCTCTGAATATAATTTTATTAAAATGATGATGAAAAAAAATAAATATTATCTTCCAGCTGCATTGTTTAATGAACTCATTTACTATCCTTTTTTATCTAATTTAAAAGAATTTGAAACAGTAAAAGATTGGATAAATACATTAGCAAAAAAACTAAATAAAAAAAATAATAATAACAGTTATTATTCAACAGAAATTAAAAAAAATACCGATAAAAATATATTTGAACCAACTATTAAAATATCTAGATACGCATATTATACTAAATATGACTTCAAAGAAAATTTTTTTAAAAGTGAAGAATATTTGTTGATTAACAATTTAGGTAAAATATTCCAAAAATATTTTATCAATGAAGTATTCATAGAAAAAGGAGGTTCTCTCTATAAAATAGATAATATAAAAGATACATTAGAATGGCTAATAAAACAATCCAAACGCGGTTTATTTGTACAACGTTATAAGGGATTAGGAGAAATGAATCCAGAACAATTATGGAATACAACTATGAATCCTGAAACTAGAAATATGTTACAAGTTACTATTAAAGACGCAATCTCTGCTAATAATTTATTTCATACTCTTATGGGGGATGCAGTAGAGCCTAGACGAAAATTTATACAAGAAAATGCTCTAAAAGCAGAAAATATTGACGTTTAAAAATATCTTTAATATATTAAAATTGCGGCAGGAAAAAACCAGCCGCGAAGAATTATCATTCATTTAAATTTATCCATCATTTCAAAGACACGCAATTTTGCAATTTCTTTAGAAATTTTTAATAAAACATCATTTTTTTTAATTTTTGTATTTTGGCGGTTAATATTTTCTTCAGCATGTTTTTTTGTCTGTAAAATACGTTCTCGATCTAAATGAATGGCGTGAATGGCAACATCCGCCAAAATAGATACGATACTAGGCTGAACTTCTAATATGCCACCAGATACATAAATATACTCTTTTTTTTTATTCTCTATATGAGAGATATAAATCCCACCCGGTTTAATTATAGTTAATAGTTGAGTATGTCCTGGATAAATGCCTAATTCTCCTTCACTTCCAGATATACGTATTTTTTTTACAACACCAGAAAATATACGTTTTTTAAGACTTACTATATCCAAATAAAAATTCATAAGTATATCCAAATATTTTAAAAATTATAATATTTTTGACTTTTCTATCACTTCATCAATAGAACCAACCATATAAAAAGCTTGTTCTGGAAAAGAATCAAATTCTCCTTCTATAATGCCTTTAAAACCACGAATATTATCTTTTAAAGAGACATATTTTCCTGGAGAACCAGTAAAAACTTCTGCTACAAAAAATGGTTGAGATAAAAATCTCTGTATTTTACGCGCTCTTGATACTAATAATTTGTCTTTTTCTGAAAGTTCATCCATTCCTAAAATAGCAATAATATCTTTCAATTCCTGATATCTTTGTAATATTGATTGTACCCCTAAAGCTGTATTATAATGCTCATCTCCTACAATATTAGGGTCTAATTGACGACTAGTGGAATTTAAAGGATCGATGGCAGGATAAATACCTAATGATGCTATTTGACGACTTAATGTAACTGTAGAATCTAAATGCGCAAAAGTTGTTGCTGGTGAAGGATCTGTTAAATCGTCAGCTGGAACGTATACAGCTTGTATAGAAGTGATAGAACCTTTTTTTGTTGAAGTAATTCTTTCCTGAAGTAAACCCATTTCTTCTGCTAAAGTTGGTTGATAACCTACTGCAGATGGCATTCGACCAAGTAAAGCAGAGACTTCTGTTCCAGCTAATGTATAACGATATATATTATCAATAAATAATAAAACATCCTTACCTTCATCACGAAATTTTTCTGCAATAGTAAGACCTGTAAAAGCTACACGTAATCTATTTCCTGGTGGTTCATTCATTTGCCCATATACAAGAGATACTTTATCTAAAACTTTTGAATCATTCATTTCATGATAAAAATCATTTCCTTCTCGAGTTCTTTCTCCTACTCCAGTAAATACTGAGTAACCAGAATGTTCTATTGCAATATTACGAATTAATTCCATCATATTTACTGTTTTACCGACACCAGCACCTCCAAATAATCCCACTTTACCACCTTTAGAAAACGGACAAATTAAATCAATAACTTTTATACCTGTTTCTAAAATTTCTTGAGAACTAGTTTGTTCTTTATAGCTTGGAGGAGAACGATGAATTTCCCAATATTCAATGTCGGCATGATTTTTATTTTCTAAGGATCCTTTATTATCTATTGTTTCACCTAATACATTAATTATACGACCTAATGTTGCCTCTCCTACTGGCACTTTTATATAATGCTCAAGATCAGTAACAATTAAACCTCTTTTTAAACCATCAGAAGAACCCATAGCAATAGTTCTTACGATACCTGCACCTAATTGTTGTTGTACTTCTAAGATGAGTTTATATTGCTTATTTTTTACTTCTAAAGCGCTATATATTTTTGGTACTGAATCTTGATCAAACTCTACATCTACTACGGCGCCAATAATTTGGATAATTTTCCCATTAGCCATTATTTTAAAACCTCTAACTGATTTTTAATCCATTGAAACTGCCGATGCACCCGCTACAATTTCAGTTAATTCTTGCGTAATATTAGCCTGACGGACTTTATTATAGACTAATTGTAATTCTTTAATACGATTAGTACTATTATCTGTTGCTGTTTTCATTGCAATCATGCGAGCAGCTTGTTCACTTGCTATATTTTCTAAAATACTTTGATATACTTGAGATTCAACATATCGATTAAATAAAGTATCTAAAATTAATTTAGATTCTGGTTCGTATAAATAATCCCATTTGTTGCTACTAACATTTTTAATGTTATTCCTTGACAAAGGAAGTAATTGACTAATTTTAGGATGCTGTAACATTTTATTATGAAATTTATTATAGGCAATAAAAATCTTGTCAACACGTTGGCATTGATATTCTTCTAGGATAATTTTAACAGAATTAATTAATTCTAATACATTAGGATTTTCTCCTAAATTAGTCACCTGAGAAAGAATCTTGCTTCCGCATGATTTAAATACAGATAAACTTTTTAAACCAAATAATATCAAATCACATGGAATATTTATTTTAGCAAAGTTTTGAATTTTAAATAATATTTGTTTAAAAAGATTAGTGTTTAAACTTCCACACAACCCTCTATCAGTAGATATTACAATCATTCCAATACGTTTAATATCTCTATTTTCTAAATAACTATGTTTATATTCCAAACTTCCTTGTACAACATGATTAATTACTTTTCTAATAATATTAGAATATGGTCGACCCGATCTCATTCTTTCTTCAGTTTTCCTCATTTTGGAAACTGCAACCATTTCCATGGCTTTAGTAATTTTTTTAGTATTAATTACACTAGATATTTTATTTTTTATCTCTTTTGTACTTGCCACTATTATCTCTTTTAGCTCACTTGAGTATATTTGTTTAAAATTGGTTTGTTTTAAAATTAGTAATTAATTGTATAAATTGTTTTTCTATAGCAATATTAAACTTTCCTTCTTTATTTATACTATGCATAAGTTCGGAATAATAATTTTTAGCATAAAGCAATATTTCTGTTTCAAATCTTGAAATTTCATGTACAGAAATATTATCAAGAAAATTATTTTCTGCAACAAAAAGTATAAGTGCTTGTTCAGCTATAGACATAGGTGAATATTGTTTTTGCTTTAATAACTCTGTAATTTTGTGGCCATGATTCAATTGTTTTCTAGTTATATCATCTAAATCAGATGCAAATTGAGAAAATGCTGCTAATTCTTGAAATTGAGCTAAAGCCGTACGTATTCCAGAAGATAATTTTTTAATAATTTTACTTTGTGCAGCACTTCCTACACGAGAAACAGATATACCAGGATTTACCGCAGGACGAATGCCTGAATTAAACAAGTTTGATTCTAAAAAAATTTGGCCATCAGTAATAGAAATAACATTAGTAGGAACAAAAGCAGAGACATCTCCAGATTGTGTTTCAATAATAGGTAAAGCAGTAATTGAGCCTGTTTTTCCAATAATCTTATTATTACTTATTTTTTGTACAAATTCTGAAGAAACACGAGATGCTCTTTCTAATAAACGAGAATGTAAATAAAATATATCACCAGGAAAAGCTTCTCTACCAGGTGGTCTACGTAATAATAAAGAAATTTGACGATAAGCTATCGCATGCTTGGAAAGATCATCATAAACGATTAAAGCATCTTTTCCTTGATCACGAAAATATTCTGCCATGGCACAACCAGAATATGGCGCTAAATACTGTAAAGAAGCTGCTTCTGAAGCAGATGCAACTACTATAATTGTATTCAATAAAGCATTGTTTTCTTCTAATTTTTTAACAACATTAATAATTGTAGAAAGCTTTTGTCCAATAGCAACATAAATACATTTAATACCAGATTCTTTCTGATTAATAATTGTATCTATTGCAAGAGCAGTTTTACCCGTTTGTCTGTCACCAATAATTAACTCACGTTGTCCTCGACCAATAGGAATCATTGCATCTATAACTTTATAACCAGTTTGGATCGGTTGATTGATTGACTGACGTTCAATAACTCCAGGTGCGTTGGTTTCTACTGGATAATAAACATTATGTTTTATTGACTCTTTTCCATCAATAGGAGACCCTAACGCATTTACTACTCTTCCTAATAAATTACAACCTACTGGTACTTCTAAAATCCTTCCTGTACATTGTACTTTAGTGCCTTCAGTAATATGAATATAAGGTCCCATAACTACTGCACCGACTGTATCTCTTTCTATGTTTAATGCAATGGCGTATTGATCATGAGAGAGTGCAATCATTTCACCTAACATGACGTTAGAAAGACCATTGATTCTTATCACACCATCACTAACAGAAATAATTGTACCTTCATTGTATGATTGATTAAATACTTCAAATTGAGCTATTCTTTCTTTAATTAATTTACTAATTTCTGTAGAATTTAATCGCATATATTATTCTCTTAAAAATTTAAATTATCGGATAATTGTTTAAGATAATTTTGAACAGATAAATTAATAACCATGTTATTCAAATTTATAATGATACCATTAATTATATTAGGATCGACTCTGCATGTAAGTTTAGTTTTTCTCAACAAAAATTGTTCTAAATTCTCACGGATTTTTTTAATTTCTTTTTCTTTTAAGGGAAATGCCGAAATCAATTCAACAATAATAACATTATTATAATATGATTCTAATTTTAAATATTTTGTTAATATATTATTTAATATCTTAAAACGTTTATTTTCTGCCAATAATTTTATTAAATTTTTTACTTTTTCATCAATAACATCTCTGCTGATTTCAATAAATACTGCTGATAAATATTTAGGTGAAAGGGCACCAGATAGAAATTTTTGAATTTTTCTATGAGAAGCGATCATATTGATAAATATTAAAATATTTTTCCATTCTTCAATAGAATTATTTTGAACGGCAATTTCAAAAATTGCTTGAGCATAAGGTCTAGAAACAGTATCTGCTGCTGACATTAATTTTTACCTATGATATTTTACTTGTGATAAAGAAACAATTAATTCCTTCACTAAATCTTGATGATCATTTTTAGAAACATTTTTTTTGATAATTTTTTCTGCTATAGCAATAGATAAATCGATTATTTCTTTATGTAATGTTTTTCTTATCTGTATAATTTCAATATCAATTTCTGATTGAGCGTTCATAATAATTTTATTACTTGCTTCTACAGCATTTTTTTTTGCTTCTTCTAAAATTAATACTTTTTGTTTATTTGCTTCATTTAAAATAGTTGATGCTTTTTGTTTAGCCTCTTTAACTGTATCATCTATTTTCTTTTGAATGGTATATAACTCATCTTGAGCTTTTTTAGCATTGATTAATGATACTTGAATTTCATTTTGTCTGGTTTCAATAGCTAAAATAATAGGGGGCCAAATATATTTCATACAAAACCAAACAAATAAAAAAAATGAGATGGCTTGTCCAAGAATTGTCGCATTAATATTCACAGTAATGCACCTTGTATATTAAATTAAAAATCAATCTTTACGTTATTAGAAAAAACGTAAAGATTTTCTCTCAAAATACAAAATAATATGTATTTTTTCTTAAGATTCATCAATAAAAAAATTATGAAATAGCAAAAAGCATATATAAACCCAAACCTACAGCAATCATAGGAATCGCATCAACTAATCCCATTACAACAAAAAATTGTGTTCTTAATAAAGGAATTAAATCAGGTTGTCTAGCTGCTCCTTCTAGAAATTTGCCACCTAAAATTCCAATACCTATTGCTGCTCCAATTGAAGCTAATCCAATCATTATAGCTACTGCTATGTAAAGCATGTCAACATTTAAATTTTCCATTATAAACTCCAATTTTTCAATAAAATCACAATAGATTTCAATCTTTATGAGACTGAGAAGCCATTGATAAATACACAATAGTTAATACCATAAAAATAAAAGCCTGCAGTGAAATTATTAAAATATGAAAAATAGCCCATGGTACATTTAAAAAACATTGTGACCACCATGGAAGTAAACCTGCAATCAAAATAAAAATCATCTCACCTGCATACATATTTCCAAAAAGTCTTAATCCTAAAGAAATTGGTTTAGACAGCAATGAAACAAATTCTAATATAAAATTAAAAATAAAAAATACAGGATGATTAAAAGGTTGTAAAGTAAGCTCTTTTAAAAAACCCATGTATCCTTTCATTTTGATAGTATAAAATAAAATTAAAACAAAAACGCTCAGTGACATTGATAATGTAATATTAACGTCAGCAGAAGGTACTATGCGCATAGCTGGTAATTTAAATACTTTTTCAGAAATCAAAGGAATAAAATCAATTGGAATTAAATCCATGAAGTTCATCAAAAAAACCCAGATAAAAACTGTTAATGACAGAGGTGCAATAAGAGAATTTTTACCTTGATACATACTTTTCACATTAGAATTAACAAATTCAAAAATTAATTCAATTATAATTTGTAATTTACCCGGTACACCTTTAGTAATTTTTCTAGACAAGACGTAAAAAAAACCTAAAAATAAACTTCCTAATACAAGAGAAAAAATTATTGAATCAATATTTAAAGTCCAATAAGAAGACAATGTTCCTGGTTTAATAATTTTAAAAGTACGTAAATCTATTTGCAAATGATTTAAATGATGACTAATATATTTTTGAGGATCAGATATCTTTTCTAAAATCATAGATTTTCTCATTTTTATAATTTTAAAAAAGATTATACAATAAAAAAAATGCATCCAGCAAACAGTTACTTTTAAAAAATTATTATTTATTTTAAAGAAAAATAAATTTAATACAAGAACACTATAAAAAATCTTTATATAATTTCTTTTTTAAATGAATCAATAAAATTGATATAGAAGCTGGAGTAATACCAGAAATTCGTGATGCCTGACCAATAGAAATAGGCTTATAATCATTTAATTTTTTAATAGCTTCATAAGATAATCCTTGTATTTTACTATAATCACAAATAGGTGATAACAAAGTATTTTCATTTTTTAAATGTCGATTAATTTCTTCCATTTGTCTTTTAATATAACCTTTATATTTAATTTCATTTTCTATCTGTTCTATAGCTTCTGAATCAGAATTGTCTATGTTAAAAATTTCTAAGGATTCTAATTTTTTACATGTAATTTCTGGTCGTTTTAACAATTCAATTATATTTGTTTCTTGAAGTAAATTAACGTTGTATAATTCTTTCAAAATATGACTATCAGACGATTTAGGACAAATCTTAATATTTTCAAAACGCTTAGTTTCTGTTTGAATATTGGATAATTTTTCATTATAACGAGCCCATCTTAAATCATTTACTAAACCAAATTTACGACCAATTTCTGTTAAACGTAAATCCGCATTATCTTCTCTGAGAATTAATCGATATTCTGCACGTGAAGTAAACATCCGATACGGTTCTTGTGTACCCTGTGTAGTCAAATCATCTATTAACACACCTAAATACGCCTGATCTCGTCTAGGAAACCAGGTTTCAATATTCATGGAATTCAATGCTGCATTTAAACCAGCTAATAATCCTTGAGAAGCTGCTTCTTCATAACCAGTTGTTCCATTAATTTGACCGGCAAAAAACAATCCTTTGATTAACTTGCTTTCTAAAGTAGGATTTAAATCTTTTGGATCAAAAAAATCATATTCAATAGCATATCCAGGACTAATAATTTTAGAATTTTCCAAACCTTTAATAGAAAAAACTATTTTTTCTTGAATTTCTAATGGAAGACTAGTGGAAATACCATTAGGATATATTTTAATACTAGATAATCCCTCAGGTTCTAAAAAGACTTGATGTGAGTTTCTATCAGGAAAACGTACAATTTTATCTTCAATAGACGGACAATACCTCGGTCCTGAACCTTTTAAAAAACCTGTATATATTGGACTTTTATCTAAATTATTGCGTATTATTGAATGAGTTTTTTCATTCGTATGTGTTAAATAACATGGTATTTGTCGAGGATGATTTGAAACATTACCCATAAATGAAAAAACTGGAATAGGAATATCTCCATGTTGTACAAATAAGCCATCAAAATTAATACTATTAACATCAATTCTGGGTGGTGTGCCTGTTTTTAATCTATTTACTCGCAAAGATAATTCTCGTAGACGAACAGATAAATCTATAGAAGATTTACCCCCCATTCTTCCAGAAGAATAACTATTTAAACCTATATGTATTTTCCCACCTAAAAAAGTTCCTGTTGCTAATACAACTGACCTTGAATAAAAATTAAATTCATTTTGCGTCACAACACCTAAAACAGTGTAATTTTTAAAAATTAAATCCTTAACTTCTTGTTCTAAAATAAATAAATTATTTTGTTTTTCTAACATTCTTTTTACAGTTTTATGATAAAGGAATCTATCGGCTTGAGCTCTAGTAGATCTTACTGCAGGACCTTTTTTAGAATTCAAGACTCTAAACTGAATACCTGAATAATCAATAGCCTCAGCCATAACCCCACCTAATGCATCTATTTCTTTAACTAAATGACTTTTACCTATTCCTCCAATTGCTGGATTGCATGACAACACGCCTAAATCAGTAATTTTTTGAGTTAATAACAATGTTCTACAACCTATTCTTGCTGAAGCCATAGCAGCTTCCGTACCGGCATGTCCTGCTCCAATAACAATCACATCAAAATTTTTTAAGTTCGACATACAAAACCTTTGGAAACATTCTACATTATTTATATAGTATTAGTATTATATTTAAGATAACACATGTTAAGATTAAACATAAGATCTTAAAAAAAGATATTTATTATTATCTTTTAAAAAGAAATTAAAAAACAAAAAAATATAATGATAATAATTATTATTATTAGTAAAGACAAAATCTGTGGATAAGTACTCTGTAGTATTGATAATAAAAGAACTTATTGCTTTAATTAACTGTGTACAATCAGTGATTTTAGTACGAATAACTTTTTTATATGTTATGATTTTAACCGAAATTAGAAAAAATATACTGAATCATAAAAATTGTTATTGCATTTATCTCAAAAAAATTAGAAAAAATTATTACTTATAAATTTACTTATAAAATTAGATTGTTTAAATATATATAGAGGTAAAAATGTTTAATCTGTTTAAAAAAAACATCATTTTTTTTATTCTCATTTTTTTTATTTGCATTTCTTTAATGTTCTATTGGCAGTATCCATTCATAGTGCATAAAACAAATTTAAACTCATCAGAATATAAAGAAATTACTAAAAAATAAGTACAAAAAACTTTAAATACTTAGTTGAAGCAGAATATTTTGTCATTAAAAATCAAAATATTTATGGAACTTTAACAGCTTTGAATCTAGCAAAAAAATATGTTTTAAACAACCATCTTGACAAAGCATTAATTCAATTAAAAAACAGTATGAGATATACAAAAGAAGAAAATTTAAGGAATATTTTAAAATTAAGAATAGCAAAAATAAAAATACAAAATTCAGAAAATCAAGATGCATTAAATATTCTAGAAAGTATCAAAAATCACAATTGGGATAATATAATTGAAAACATGAAAGGTGATATTTTTCTTAATGAAAAAAAGAAAAAAGAAGCAATAAAATCTTGGAAAAACAGTTTATCAATGGAAAATTCCAATGCATCTAAAGAAATTATTAATATGAAAATTACTGAATTAAATGAATAAAAATAAATACATCGAGTATAAAAAAATGGTTATCTTTGTACTAAAATTATCATTATTTTAAAATAGGAGTATAATTTAAGGTGATACCTATTATTGTATTAATCGGTCGAACAAATGTAGGAAAATCTAGTTTATTCAATATTTTAACAAAAACTAGAAATGCATTAGTTGCAAATCATCCCGGTATAACTAGAGATAGACAGTATGGTTACTGCCAATTACAATCAAATCAAAAAGCTTTTTTAATTGATACAGCAGGTTTAGACATTACAAAAAACGAAATAGAAAAAAAAGCATATCAACAAACATTAATTGCTATTAAAGAAGCACACTTGATTTTATTTATAGTAAATGCCCAAGAAGGATTAATGTCGAAAGAATTCGAAATTGCTAAAAAAATAAGAACATATCAAAAAAAAACTATTCTTATAATTAATAAAATAGATGGTGTTCATGATATTGATAAAATCAATGATTTCTACTCATTAGGCTTTAAAAAAATTAAAAAAATTTCTGCTAGTCATAATCAAGGTATTAGAACTTTAATAAAAGAGGATATAATACCCTGGGTAAATCTAGAATTCAAAAATAAAAACGTAGAAAAATTAATTCATGAAACTATGGAATCTAAAAAAACAACAATAAAAGTTGCTGTTATCGGTAAGCCTAATGTTGGAAAATCAACTTTGATAAATGGTCTTTTACAAGAAGAAAGAATGATTACATGCAATATACCAGGAACAACGTTAGATAGTATCTCTATCCCGTTTCAATATGACTCTAAAAATTATACTTTAATTGACACAGCAGGAGCATCTAAAAAAAAGAAAAATATCAATAATTTCGAAAAATTCTCAATAATTAAAACATTGCAAACAATTGAAAATTGCAATGTTGTATTATTAATAATAGATGCAAGTATTAAAATATGTAATCAAGATTTATCTTTGGCTGATTTTATCATCAATGCTGGCAAGGGAATTGTAATTGTTATCAATAAGGCAGATCAGTTGAATACCTTAGAAAAGAAAAAAATAAAAGAATCAATCAAAAATGATTTAAAATTTCTTTCTTTTTCAAGAATACATTTTGTATCAGCATTATATCAAAAAGGAATATTTCAATTATTTAGATCTGTTTATGAATCTTATGACGAATCTACAAAAAAAATTAGCACGTCTATACTAACAAAAACAATGCGTATGGCTGTTAAAAAACATCAACCACCAATAATAAAGGGACGTCGAATAAAATTAAAATATGCACATTTGGGAAGTTCTAACCCACCTAAAATTATTATACATGGCAATCAAGTTAAATATATATCTTTACCATATAAACGATATTTAATTAATTTTTTTTATAATTCTTTAAAAATCAAAGGTACACCAATTCAAATACAATTTAAAGAAAATCTCAATCCTTATTCAAGAAAGTAAAAAATTAATTCTCTCTCACATAATTTACGCTATATAGAGGAATTTCTACCTCAATATCACATTTTCCAATAATCGCTTGGCAACTCAAACGACTTTCAGATTCGAGACCCCAAGCTTTATCTAAAATATCATCTTCTTTTTCTGACCATCCGGAAAGAGAAAAAAATCCTTTTCTTACAATACAATGACAAGTACTACACGCACATGATTGTTCACATGCATGTTCTAATTGAATATTGTTACGAAGAGCAACATTTAATATTGTTTCACCTGTTTTTCCTTCAAACTCACCACCTTTAGGTAGTATAATTTTGTGAGGTAAGAATAATACTTTAGGCATTATGTATTCTCTTTTAAAATATTTTTAATTGAAGAAAGACTAATAGCATTTTTTAATTGCAATGAAAAGAACTTTTTACTTTTTTCCTCTAGTTTTTTTAAATTCAATTTCATAGCAAAAAAATCATTTTGATCAATAGATTCTTGTAATTTGTTCATTTTATGTCTTATTTCATTTAACTCTTCTTTAGAAATTAATTCTTTATTCTTGTTCAAACAAATATTTAAGATTTTTAAAACATGTATACACTCAAATTTTTTTTCTTCTCTGATTCTAAAATAATAATCTTCTTTAGCATACTTTAAAGAAGTTTTCACTACTTTAGGAATATCAATGTTTTTCAATACAATATTATTGTCAATTTTAATATTTTTTTCTTTATTACTATTTTTTTCTAAAATAGTTACATTAATTAATCCATCTGTGTCAACATGAAATGTAACAGATATACGAACTAATCCAGCTTTTTGAGGCTTAATATTTTTTAGTACAAAACGATATAATGAAATACAGTCTTTAACTAATTCTCTTTCTCCTTGTAAGATATGTATCAAAATAGATGTTTGGTTATCTTTGTAAGTTGTAAATTCCTTTGTTTTAGAAATTGGAATAGAAGTATTTCTAAAAATTATTTTTTCGACAAAACCACCCATTACTTCGATACCTAAAGAAAGAGGCATAACATCTAATAGTATTGTTTTATTTTTCAAATTGTTACTAATAAGCATGTTAGTTTGAATCGCTGCACCAATTGCTACAACCTGATCTGGATTTATAAAATTCAATGGATTTTTATTAAAAAATTTTGAAACTTCTGTATATACTAAAGGAACACGAGTAGCACCACCTACCATAACAACTGCTTCAATTCTATTTACTGACAAATTAATGTCTTCAAGAAGATTAGAACAAATTAATAAACTTTTTTTAACAAAATTTATAATAAGAACATTAAACTCATCTCGAGTAATAAAACCGCTCCAATTAAATAATTTTACTTTGATTTTATTATATTTAGTTAATTTTAATTTAGTTTCTTTTGCAATTTGAAGTAATGAAGATTGAAAAAAATCATTACATTGATTTGATAAATTTGCTTTATTATAAATATAAGTTGCTAGAACAGAATCAAAATCATCACCTCCTAAATTAGCATCTCCACTAGTAGCAAGAACTTCAAATATACCTTTATTTAATTTCAATACAGAAACATCAAAAGTACCTCCTCCTAAATCATAAACAATAATGATACCTTGTTTATGTATTTCTAAACCATATGCAATAGCTGCAGCTGTAGGTTCGTTTAATAGTCTTATTAAATTAATATCTGCTAAAATAGCCGCTTTTTTAATTGCTGTTTTTTGAATATTATTAAAATAGGCTGGAACTGTAATAATACTTGCATGTATTTCTTCTTCAAATAAAAAAACAGCTCTTTTTTTTAAACATTTTAATATCTCACTACAAACATCAATAGGAGTAACAGGACCTGCATTTGTATGAAAAAAAATACCCCTACTATTTTCTTCCATTAAATACGGTAGTATAGGATACTGCGATTTAATAAATTCGAAAGAATGACCTAACAAACGTTTTACTGAACTAATGGTATTAGATGGATCTTTAATAATATTCTCTAAAGCTTTCCAGCCTACTGATATACTATTTTTTTTATAACATACAACTGATGGCAGCAAATAACGATTTTTTTTATCTTCTAATAAAATAACATTGTTTTCTCTTATCGTTGCAGCCAAAGAATAAGTGGTACCAAGATCAATACCTAAAAATAATTTTTTATTTTGTTTTTTTTTTAAAAATATCATATAGCATTATCCTAATTTATCTTTGTCAAATATATATCATGTTCTTTTTTTAAATTTAATTTTATTTTGTTTAAAAAAAGTAATTCTGCTATTATTTGTACTACTTTTTCAAAATTGTTCTTTTTAAATTCCATATCAACTTCATACTCATAATTTTTTATTGTTTGTTTTATTTTTTTTAAAAAATTATTTAATAAGACTTCATTAAAAAAATTTTCTTTCAAATTGTCTATTTCTTCATATAAAGAAAAGTATTTTGTCAAAAAATTATTATTCTTTGAAAGAATAGTTTCTTTGTTTATTTTAAAGCCATGTAAAGAAAGAAGATATATAGCTCTATTCAAAAAATCTTTTAAAATTCTATAACCTTTATTAATTTGTATTGATTTTTCTAAAGCTATTTTTTTTTGGGACATAGAGTGGCTAATAAATAAATCAGGATGAAACTGTAATTGTAATTTATAATAATTTTTAGATAGTATATTTTTATCAATATGAAAAGTTTCTGGTACATTAAATAATGTAAAATAATTCATGAAATATCCCATCTAATTTTAGTTATAACAACACTACATTAAGATTTGATGTTGAAAGAAAATATTCTTTCAACACTAATCATTTACAAAAAAATTAAATTTTTTTACTTTTATAATCAGCAATAGCGGCTTTAATAGCGTCTTCTGCTAAAATAGAACAGTGAATTTTTACAGGAGGAAGTTCTAGTTCTTCTACTATAGTTGTATTTTTAATTGCTTCCGCTTCTTTTATAGATTTACCTTTTACCCATTCAGTAACTAATGAACTTGATGCTATAGCAGAACCACAACCATATGTTTTAAAACATGCATCTTCAATAATACCTTTTGTGTTAACTTTTATTTGTAATTTCATTACATCTCCACAAGCAGGAGCACCTACTAATCCACTCCCTACATTAATATCAGAACTAGAAAAAGATCCAACATTTCTAGGATTTTCATAATGATCCATTACTTTTTTACTGTAAGCCATTTAAAATCACCTTAAATTTATTAAAATAATTAATTATGATCCCATTCTATACTGTTTAAATCAACTCCTGATTTAAACATTTCCCATAAAGGAGAAAGTTCACGTAGTTTATAAATAGATTTGTGAATTAATTGTATTGTATGATTAATTTCTTCTTCTGTAGTAAATCTTCCAATTGAAAAACGAATGGAACTATGAGCTAATTCATCTTTTATACCTAAAGCTTTTAGAACGTAAGAGGGTTCTAAACTAGCAGAAGTACAAGCAGAACCAGAAGAAATAGCTAAATCTTTAAGTGCCATAATTAAAGACTCGCCTTCAATATAATTAAAGCTCACATTTAAAATATGAGGTACACCTTGCTTCAAATCACTATTCAAATAAACTTCTTCAATACTTTTAATACCATTCCAAAGACAATTTCTTAATTTTGTTAAATGAAGAAAATCATCATGTATTTTTCTTTTAGCTATTTTAAAAGATTCACCCATTCCTACAATTTGATGAACAGGCAAAGTACCAGAACGCATCCCTCTTTCGTGTCCACCTCCATGTATTGAAGCTAGCAAACGAACACGTGGCTTACGACGTACATATAAACCACCAATTCCTTTAGGACCATAAACTTTATGAGCAGAAAAAGACATTAAATCTATCATTATTGTTTTTAAATTAATAGGAATCTTCCCAACACTTTGAGTTGCATCTACATGAAAAAAAATACCATTATTTCGACAAATTTTTGATATGCTATCAATGTCTTGAATAATACCAATTTCATTATTTACATGCATGATAGAAACAAGTATGGTATCTTTTTTTATATTATTTTTTAAATCATTTAAATCAATAATACCATTGTTTTTAGGAGTCAGATAAGTCAGGGAAAATCCTTCACTTTCAAGATATCTACAAGTATCTAAAACAGATTTATGTTCTGTTTTACTCGTAATAATATGTCGACCTTTTTTCTGATGAAAAAAAGCAATGCCTTTTATAGCTAAATTATTAGCTTCGGTAGCACCAGAAGTAAAAACGATCTCCCGAGAATCTGCTCCAATTAATTCAGATATTTGATTACGTGCTATATCAACTATTTCTTCTGCATCCCAGCCAAATTTATGAGAACGAGATGCAGAATTTCCAAATATTCCATCTATTGTCAAATAATTCATCATTTTTTTTGCAACTTCAAATTCTACTGGTGTAGTAGCTGCATAATCTAAATAAATTGGAGTTTTCATGATTGATATTTACCTTGAAATAATATTCTAAAGATATAGAATAAACATTCTATCATTTTAATAAAATTTTAGATTTAAAAAAAATAAAACTTATTTGATAATAAAATATATAAATACGTACTAGACTTTTATTAGTATTAAGAATATAATTATCTTAGTAATTCATAATTATTAGGGGTGTAGTTCAATTTGGTAGAGCATCGGTCTCCAAAACCGAAAGTTGTAGGTTCAAATCCTTCCACCCCTGCCACAAATTCACTAATTGAAAATTTTTTAATAAGAATCTATTATTTTATTAAAAAATAATTCAATATCAATTTTATGATTATATGACAATATAATTCCTACTTTTCTTAAAACTTTCTAAAAAAATTATATTTTAACCAAAATTTTTGATTCAATATAAAAACATAAATTTTTTAATTGATTTGTATTCTTAAATAATTTTCTTAAAAAAAATATTTTTGGAGCTATTTCATATATGCCTAGATATCGTTCTTTTACAACTACACATGGTAGAAATATGTCTGGAGCAAGATCATTGTGGCGTGCTACAGGCATGACTGATGAAGATTTTAACAAACCAATAATTGCAGTAGTAAATTCATTTTCTCAATTTGTTCCAGGACATATACATTTACGAGAAGTTGGAAAATTAATATGTGAAGAAATTCAAAAATCAGGTGGCATCGCAAAAGAATTCAATACTATTGCTATAGATGATGGAATAGCCATGGGACATTCTGGAATGTTATATTCTTTGCCATCACGTGAATTAATTTCTGATTCCATAGAATATGTAGTAAACGCACATTGTGCTGATGCAATAATTTGCATTTCTAATTGTGATAAAATTACTCCAGGCATGCTCATGGCATCTTTGCGTTTAAACATTCCATCAGTTTTCGTTTCTGGTGGACCAATGGAAGCAGGTAAAATAAAACAAAACAACAAAACAATAAAAATTGATTTAGTTGATGCAATCCTTCATGGAGGTGATCCTGATAAATCAGAAGATTTTGTAAAAAATATTGAACTTTCTGCTTGTCCCACATGTGGTTCTTGTTCAGGAATGTTTACAGCTAACTCTATGAACTGTTTAACAGAAGCTATGGGTTTATCTTTACCTGGAAACGGTACGTTATTAGCTACTCATATTGAACGTAAAAAATTATTTATAAAATCAGCTCAAACTGTAGTTAAAATTACTGAAGAATATTACAAAAATAATAATAAAAAAATTTTACCTAGAAATATTGCCAATAAAGAATCTTTTCAAAATGCAATGACATTAGATATTGCAATGGGAGGTTCAACTAACACTATATTGCATTTATTAGCTGCAGCTCAAGAAGCAAAAGTTGATTTTAAGTTGTCTGATATTAATGCATTATCTAAAAAAACACCTCATATTTGCAAAGTTGCACCGAGTACTTCACTGTATCATGTAGAAGATGTTCACCGTGCAGGGGGTGTAATGGGTCTCTTAGGGGAATTAAATCGCGCTAATTTATTAAACAAAAAAACAACAAATATATTACAACTTAATTTAGAAGAAACATTAAATCAATATGATATTTTATACACTAAAAATATTGATGTAATTAAAATGTTTCAAGCAGGACCTGGTGGGATTCGTACAACAAAAGCATATTCTCAAGATTTTAGATGGAAAAAATTAGATTATGATCGCAAAAATGGTTGTATTCGTTCTTGTCAAAATGCTTATAGTCAAGATGGGGGATTGGCTGTTTTATATGGAAATTTAGCAAAAAATGGTTGTATAATAAAAACTGCTGGAATAGACAAAAAAAATTATGTTTTTTCTGGTTTTGCTAAAGTTTACGATAGTCAAGAAGAAGCAGTAACTGCTATACTAAATAATAAAATAACTTCAGGTGATATTATTGTTATTCGCTATGAAGGGCCTAAAGGAGGTCCAGGAATGCAAGAAATGTTATACCCCACGACATACTTAAAATCTATGCATTTAGATAAAACGTGTGCATTAATTACTGACGGTAGATTTTCAGGAGGCACATCAGGAATTTCTATAGGTCATATTTCACCTGAAGCAGCAAATAAAGGCATGATTGCATTAGTAAAAGATGGTGATTCTATTAATATAAATATTCCCAATAGAACTATTCATTTAAATCTTACAAATGAAGAGATATCTAATCGTATTTTTCAAGAAGAATCTAAAGGACTGTTGGCCTACAAACCTTATAATCGTACAAGATATATTTCTTCTGCTTTAAAAACATATGCTTTTTTTGCAACAAGTGCTGATAAAGGAGCTGTAAGAGATTATAAAAAAATATCTAACATTTAAACAGATTAACAAACAATAAACTTTTAAAACATAGGAATGTTCATTGTGAATTACTTTAATACATTAAATTTTAGTCAAAAAATTAATCAAATAAAAAAATGTCGTTTTATGAAAAAAGAAGAGTTTAACAAAAAAAATGACATTTTAAAAAATAAGAAAATAGTTATTGTTGGATGCGGTTCTCAAGGTTTAAATCAAGGCTTAAATATGAGAGATTCAGGATTAAATATTTGTTATGCCTTAACAAAAAATAGCATTTTAAAAAAAAGTAAATCCTGGATAAATGCCGTAAATAATAATTTTCAAGTGGGCGATTATGAATCATTAGTACCAGATGCTGATTTAGTAATTAATCTAACTCCTGATAAACAGCATGGTAATGTTGTCAAAAAACTACAAACACTAATGAAAAAACAATCTTGTCTAGGTTATTCACATGGTTTTAATATTGTAGAAATGGGAGAGGAAATAAGAAAAGACATTACTGTAATTATGGTTGCTCCAAAATGTCCTGGAACTGAGGTGCGAGAAGAATATAAAAGAGGATTTGGAGTTCCTACACTAATTGCTGTTCATTCTGAAAATGATGTTAATAACATGGGATTAGAAATTGCAAAAGCATGGGCCTTTTCTACAGGAGGACATCGTGCAGGTGTACTAGAATCATCATTTGTAGCTGAAGTAAAATCAGATTTAATGGGTGAACAGACAATTTTATGTGGCATGCTTCAAACTGCTTCATTATTATGTTATGAAAAACTAATAAAAGAAAAATACGATCCAATATACTCTGCAAAATTAATACAATATGGTTGGGAAACTATTACAGAATCTCTTAAACATGGTGGTATTACTTTAATGATGGATCGTTTATCTAATGCATCAAAAATTAGAGCTTATAAAATTTCTAAAATGATCAAAAAAATACTATCTCCATTATTTCAAAAACATATGGATGATATTATTTCAGGAAAATTTTCTAGTGAAATGATGCAAGATTGGAAAAATGATGATAAAAAATTACTAAATTGGCGATACAATACAAAAAAAAACAAAATTTGAACAAGCAGGTTATTCTGATTATAAAATATCAGAACAGGAATATTATGATCATGGTACATTAATGGTGGCAATATTAAAATCTGGTATTGAGTTATCTTTTGAAACAATGGTAAAAACAGGCATTATAGAAGAATCTGCTTACTATGAATCACTACATGAATTACCATTAATTGCTAATACAATTGCAAGAAAAAGACTATATGAAATGAATTTAGTTATTTCAGATACTGCTGAATATGGAAGCTATCTTTTTTCTGAATCTGCACATCCTCTGTTAAAAGATTTTATATTAAATCTTAAAAAAAGTGATCTTGGTTGTTTGTCGTCTGATGACTTAATCAATAATATCGAACTACACACAGTAAATGAAATGATTCAAAATCATCCAATAGAAATTGTTGGACGTAAATTAAGAACTTATATGAAAAAAATGAAAGCTATTAAAGTTGCACAGTAAAAAATTAAATTTCTAAATAGTTTTTAAAAAACTAATAATATACTTCATTAACTACATGCCCATATTGCTATGTCCCTAAATCTTGCTCAAAAAAAGCTATTGAATTTATTAATGGTCCCTGTTTAATATTAGCAGGGGCCGGTTCTGGAAAAACAAAAGTCATCATTAATAAAATAATTTATTTGATTAACCAATGTCAATATCAACCTGATAATATTGCAGCGGTCACTTTTACGAATAAAGCGGCCTATGAAATGAGAATACGTCTTTCAGAACATTTAAATATTTTAGCAATAAAGAAAATGATTATTTCTACTTTTCATTCATTAGGATTAGAAATTATTAAACAAGAAATTGATGCTTTAAAATTCAATGAAAACTTTACTCTTTTTGATGAAAAAGATCAAATAATGTTGCTAAAAAAAATATGTAAAAAAGAAATAAAAAATGATATAAGATCAATAAAAAAATTAAATTTCATGATTTCTTATTGGAAAAATAAATTTTTTACTCCTCAACAAGTAAAATTATCAGCACAATCTCAGACAGAAGAACATTTTGCATCTATTTACAAGAAATATAACAATTATCTTTATGAATTAAATATATTAGACTTTGATGATTTGATTTGCATACCAACACTTTTACTTAAAGATAACAAAAATATACGAGATCGTTGGCAAAAAAAAATTTCTTATTTATTAGTAGACGAATATCAAGATACAAATAATAGTCAATACGAATTGATAAAAACACTTACAAATAATGATTCTAATTTTACATTAGTAGGAGACGATGACCAATCTATTTATTCATGGAGAGGAGCCGATCCTAAAAATATTTTTTCGTTAAATAAAGATTTTCCTAGAATAAAAGTTATCAAAATGGAACATAACTATCGTTCATCAGGTAGAATATTAAAAGCTGCTAATAGTCTTATTGCTAATAACGTACATTATTTAAATAAAAAATTGTTTTCTCAATTACAATATGGGAATCTTATAAAAATTATCATTGGTGAAAACGAAGAGAATGAAGCCGAAAAAATAGCAAAAAAGATTATATTTCAGCATGTTTCAAAAAAAGAAAAATATCAAGATTATGCTATTTTATATCGTGGTAATTATCAGGCTAGAATTATAGAAAAAATTTTAATAAAAAAAAATATTCCATACAATATTTCTGAAAATTCATCGTTTTTTTCTCGTCCTGAAATTAAAGATTTACTAAGTTATCTTCGTATAATTATTAATCCAGACGATAATTATGCATTTATAAGAATTATAAATACCCCGTCTCGTCAAATAGGTAAAATTACATTAAATAAATTAGAAGCGTTTGCAAACAAAAAAAATAAAAGTCTATTTCAAGCCAGTAATGATAAAGAAATAAAAAATTTTTTAAAAGAAAAAACTATAAAGAAAATAAAAAAATTTATTGTTTTAATAAAAAATTTTTGCAAATTATCTGATGAAACACCTTCTAATGTTTTAGATAATATCATTGATGATATTGAATATAAAAAGTGGTTGTCTAAAGTTTTAGAAGAACCAGAAAAAATCAACAATAGTATTAATAATATTCATACTTTATCTGAATGGTTTAAAAACATGTTAAAAGGAAATGAATTTGAAAAACCAATGACTTTTTCAAAAATTGTGACACAAATGACACTTCGCGATATCTCAGAAAAAAATATAAAAACAAATGAACAAGACCAAGTACAGTTAATGACTTTACATGCTTCTAAAGGATTAGAATTTGATTCAGTATTTATAATAGGTATGTGTGAAGGAATTTTGCCTAATCAAAAAAGTATTAATGATAATAAGATAGAAGAAGAAAGACGCTTAACTTATGTTGGCATGACTAGAGCAAGAAAACAATTATTTTTTACTTATTCCTATAACCGTATGCAATATGGACAAATATTACATATGTCACCCAGTAGGTTTTTATTTGAATTACCTCAAGAAGATTTAAAATGGGATAAAAATATTTCCTTTAAAAAATCTTTTAAAAGAAAAAAGGAAACAATGTTAAAAATATTCAATTTAAAGAAAAGATTAAAAAATAAAGAATAATTTTAATATTTTTTTTAAATTTAGTTTTAAAAAAGTCTTAAAAATGATACTATCATGTTGTATACTTTTAAATTAAACAAATTTAAATTTTATTTATTTAAAATTTATTACTACTGAGTAAATATATCAAAATGAATAAAATAATTAAACTAACTGATCAAAATTTTGAAGAGAAAGTTTTAAAATCAAGAAATTTTTTTTTAGTAGATTTTTGGGCTCCATGGTGTAATCCTTGTAAAATTTTAGCGCCAATTTTAGAAGAAATATCTGAAGAATATTCTGATAAAATTATTATTGGAAAATTAAATATTGAAGACAATCCTAATACTGCTCCAGTATATTCTATTAGAAGTATTCCTACATTATTATTATTTCATAATGCCAAAGTTCTTACTACTAAAGTTGGAGCAGTTTCTAAATTACAACTTAAAGAATTTTTAGATGAAAATATTAACTGATATTCATTTAAATCGTTAATTAAAAATATAAAAATTTTATTTAAAATTTATCAGTAAATTTTAAAATTATGTAATAATTGTTATTTCGAGATTTACCCCGATTTTACTAAGAACCCACCATTATGAATCTTACCGCACTTAAAAATATGCCAGTTTCTGAATTAATTACTCTTGGTGAAAAAATGGGGTTGGAAAATTTAGCGCGTATGCGTAAACAAGATATTATTTTTGCCATCCTTAAACAACATGCAAAAAGTGGAGAAGATATATTTGGAGACGGTGTTTTAGAAATACTACAAGATGGATTTGGTTTTTTACGTTCTGCCGACAGTTCTTATTTAGCAGGTCCTGATGATATCTATGTCTCACCTAGTCAAATTCGAAGATTTAATCTACGTACAGGTGACACTATTTCTGGAAAAATAAGACCGCCAAAAGAAGGTGAAAGATATTTTGCTTTACTTAAAGTAAATGAAGTGAATTATGATAAACCTGAAAATGCAAGAAGTAAAATATTATTTGAAAACTTAACTCCATTACATGCTAATTCTAGACTAAGAATGGAGCGCGGAAATGGATCCACTGAAGATTTAACAGCAAGAGTATTAGATTTAGCATCACCTATCGGACGAGGACAAAGAGGATTAATTGTAGCTCCTCCAAAAGCCGGAAAAACAATATTACTTCAAAATATCGCACAAAGTATTGCTTATAATCATCCAGATTGTGTTCTAATGGTTTTATTAATTGATGAAAGACCAGAAGAAGTTACTGAAATGCAAAGATTAGTTAAAGGAGAAGTAGTCGCATCTACCTTTGATGAACCGGCTTCAAGACATGTTCAAGTTGCTGAAATGGTTATCGAAAAAGCCAAAAGATTAGTCGAACATAAAAAAGACGTTATTATTTTGCTAGATTCAATTACTCGTTTAGCACGTGCTTATAATACAGTAGTACCAGCATCTGGAAAAGTTTTGACAGGAGGCGTTGATGCTAATGCTTTACATAGACCTAAACGTTTTTTTGGAGCTGCTCGAAATGTAGAAGAAGGAGGAAGTTTAACGATTATTGCAACCGCTCTAGTAGATACAGGTTCAAAAATGGATGAAGTTATTTATGAAGAATTTAAAGGAACAGGTAATATGGAGCTTCCATTATCTAGAAAAATAGCAGAAAAACGTGTTTTTCCTGCTATCGATTATAACCGTTCTGGAACTAGAAAAGAAGAATTATTAACTTTACCAGATGAACTCCAAAAAATGTGGATTCTAAGAAAGATCATTCATCCCATGAGTGAAATAGATGCAATGGAATTTTTACTTAATAAACTTTCTATGACTAAAACTAACGATGAATTTTTTGATATGATGAAACGTTCATAAAATTTAAAAGAATTTTTATCAAAATTAATATAAACACTGATCTGATAAAATATTTCTTATTTTGTTAAAAAATAAACTATTTTAAAAATTAATTACACATAATAATATTCATTATATTTAAATTTCTACAAAAAAAGCTGGACAATAAAGATTATTAATCTTAAAATCTAATTTGTTTTTGTATTAATGCGCTCGTAGCTCATTTGGATAGAGCACTACCCTCCGAAGGTAGAGGAGTCAGGTTCAAATCCTGTCGAGCGCAGTAACTATTTTTATAAACATACGTTTTTAAATTGGTGGCTATAGCTCAGTTGGTAGAGTGCTGGATTGTGATTCCAGTGGTCATGGGTTCAAATCCCATTAGCCACCCCAAGAAAATAATAAAATGTTATAAAAACGGCGAATAGCGCAGCTTGGTAGCGCAACTGGTTTGGGACCAGTAGGTCAGAGGTTCAAATCCTCTTTCGCCGACCAAAACACTACATTTTAAAATTAATTTTTTTAATGATCTCTAAAAAAGATTCATTATTAGCATAATTTGAAATTATTACATCTTGCCAACCTAATTTTTTTGCTATTTTTGATAATCGTTTACCCACAACTAATATTTTACATTTAAACAACCATTCAATTTGATCAACATGAGACATAATATTTTTTAACTGATACAATATTTCACTGCTTGTTGCTACTAGAGTGTCTATTTTACATAAACGCCATTTTTTTGCTTCTATATTTCCATCTAAAATTTTCGAGACTTTCTTATAACATTCTATTACACAAGTTTTAAAACCTTGTGCTTTTAAATTTTTTTCTATTAATTTTCGTCCATTTTCTCCTTGTAATAAAATAATTCTATTCTTTTTTATTTTGCATGTATTCAAAATAGTTAATAAACCTTCACTATTTTCTTTTTGTTGAGGAAAAAAAATTTTTTTTTAATATATTTGTAAAGAAAGAAAGCTGTACTTTGACCAATAGCATAATATCTTGCATGGGATGGCCATTTTAAATTGTGACGTATTAAATATAAATTTGTATAATAAATAGATTTTTTAGAAAATACCAAAATGATATTTGATTTATATAATTCATTGATTTTTTTTGATAAGCTTATTGAACTAAAACTAGGATAAAAATCAAATAAAGAAAAATGCCAAGAAGGTATGCCTATATTATTTAAATTATTTACTAACTCTTCTCCTTCGGGTGAAGGCCGCATTACTAGTATTTTCATATATAATAAGATTGTTGCATATGAAGATTATTAAGAATATTTTTAGCTCCATGACTCAGTAATTCATCGGCCAATGAATATCCCATTTTTTCTCCTGTATTATACAAACCTGTTCTTTCTCCTTTTAATATTATTTTACCATTAGGTGAACCTACTAACCCTCTCAACCAAATTTTATTTTTTTTTAAAATAGCATAACTTCCAATAGGAATTTGACATCCAGATTCTAGTTTTCTACAAAATGCTCTTTCTGCGTTAATTTCAATGAAAGTATTAATATGATTTAGACGAGACAAAAAAAATGAAATTTTCTTATCATTTAATCTAGACTGAATACCAATAGCGCCTTGACCACATGAAGGAAGAGACAGTTCTGCAGGTATGATTTGAGTGATTCGATGTTTTAAATTCAATCTATTTAATCCTTCAGCAGCTAGAATAATTGCATCATATTTTCCAGCATCTAACTTTGCTATTCTTGTTTCTACATTACCTCTTAATGGAGAAATAATTAAATCTGGTCGATAAGTAATCAATTGACACTGTCTTCTTAGACTAGAAGTACCAATGATAGCACCTTGAGGTAATTGATTAATCGATTGATAATTATTAGATACTAATGTATCTAAAGCATTACCTCTTTTACATATACTAACCAAACACAATTCTTTTGTAATATTTACTGGAAGATCTTTCATAGAATGAATTGCAATATCTGCTTTATTTTCAAGGAGAGCAAACTCTAATTCTTTAATGAATAGTCCTTTTCCTCCAATCTTTGAAAGAGATTTATTTAAAATATTATCTCCATGTGTCACAATAGGAACTAATTTTATATTCAAATCTGGATATAAAGATAATATTTTTTTTTTGAACATATTTAGTTTGTTTTAAAGCTAACGGACTTTTTCTAGTAGCAATTCTTAAGGTTTTATTTTGCATATTGCGATTCATATTAACATAGATATATTTGTTGATATTGATATATACAAATTGTTATTTTCAATAAATATTATTTTATATAAAAAATTAATTTTTTTTGCGATTGGAAAGAACATGCATTTTGAAATATTTCCCAAAAATTTTTATTACTGCGATTGCAAATCCATTTATTTTCCTTGTAATTAAAGTGATATCCATTTAATGTTGTAGCTAACCAAATTTGTTGCAATGATTCTTGTTTATTAATAACAATGATACTTTTTTTTGAAAAAGTAATAGTCATAACATAATCTTGAATTTCATAGTCAATATCAATTTCATTATCATATAAATTTAAATTATCTTCTATTTTTACAAACAAATGATTTACTAAGATATAAAAATTATCATTATTTTTTTTTGCAGTTATATTGTTTTTCATAGAACGTCCTTAATTGTTAATTTTTATTATAACAAATTATAAAAATAAAAATAATTAACTTTATATAATATATGATCTTCGTTATAGACTAAATTATTAAATAATTAATTGGAAAAGAAAATGGATTTATATTATAAGGAAAAGAAAAAAATAAATTTTTCTAAAATGCATGGTTTAGGAAATGATTTTATGGTAATTAATTGCATCGAAAATAATTTTGTTCCATTGTTATCGATAATACAAAAATTATCTAATCGATATACTGGAATTGGTTTTGATCAATTATTATTAGTTGAAAAATCAAATAATTCTTTGTTTGATTTTAATTACCGAATTTTTAATTCAAATGGCAATGAAGTAGAACAATGCGGAAATGGTGCTCGATGTTTTGGTCTTTTTTTGTTATTAAAAGGTTTGACTAATAAAAAAAAAATTTTTGTAAGCACAAAAAAAAGAAAGTTGATTATTGAATTCATTCAAAATGATATGATCAAAATTAATATGAATGAACCTGATTTTAAATATTTTGACTCCTTATTGTTTAAAAATAATTTATATAATCAATTTTCAACAATACTTCCAAAAGAAAATTTAATTTGTAGTCTAGTCTCTATGGGTAATCCTCATTGTATTATTAAAGTACAATCTATTAAACATGCTCCTGTAAATATTATAGGTAAAAATATAGAAAAAAGTTCAATGTTTCCTGAAAAAATAAATGTAGGTTTTATGGAAGTTATAAATAAACATTATATTAAATTAAGAGTATATGAACGTGATGCAGGTGAGACACAATCTTGTGGTACTGGTGCTTGTGCTGCAGTTGCAGTAGGTATAGCGCAAAAAATTCTTTCTAATAGTGTGCAAGTAGAATTATTAGGCGGAAAATTAATTATACAATGGAAAGGTTTTGGACATCCTCTTTATATGATAGGTCCTGCCAAACATGTTTATGACGGTCATGTATATATATAAAAAATTATTTTTATCAACAAAGAGACTATATTTTGATTTTATTAAATGACAAAAAAACAGTATCACCAAAAAAATATATCAAAAAAAATACAAAACAATTTAATCGAGTTATTTTAGCTCTTTTTTCAGGTGGTTTTTCTACTTTTTCTATTTTATATTGCGTACAGTCTATTTTACCAATATTTTCTAAACAATTTTACTTAACTCCTGCAGAAAGCAGCTTATCTCTTTCTGCAGCCACTATAGCTATGGCTTTAGGAATGTTATTTACTGGACCCTTATCTGATGTAGTTGGCAGAAAAACAATAATGTCTGCCTCTTTAATTATAGGTGCATTATTAACTATTATATGTTCAATGATGACTAGTTGGACTACTATCGTTTTATTACGTTCTTTAACCGGTTTAGCACTAAGTGGTGTTGTTGCTGTGGCAATGACATATATTAGTGAAGAAATACACCCTAATTCACTGTCTTTTTGCATGGGTCTATATATCAGTGGAAATACTATAGGTGGATGTTCAGGAAGACTTTTAACTAGTATTATAACTGAAAAATTTTCATGGAATATCGCGTTAATGGTAATTGGTTTATTTTCTTTAATATCATCTTGTTTTTTTTTATATTTTTTACCAAAGTCTAAAAATTTTTATTCTATTTCTATTGACTTAAGTAAATTTTTAAATCTTTTCTATTCACAATTAAAAAATCCAGCATTATTAGTTCTTTTTGTGATTGGTTTTATATTAATGGGTAGTTTTGTTACTATTTTTAATTATATTAGTTATCGATTAATATTAGAGCCATTTTTATTATGTCCGTCTAGTATAGGATTGCTTTCTATTATTTATTTAACTGGAGTTTATAGTTCTCCTAAAGCTGGTATTTTGATCAATAAATATCACAGAAATAATATTTTGATTACATCACTTATTTTAATGATAATAGGTGTGTTTATAACACAATACAATCAACTATTGATAATAATTTTAGGTTTAGTAATATTTTCTGGTGGTTTTTTCGCATCTCACTCTACTGCAAGCAGTTGGATTGGTTCATATACAAATACTGGTAAAGTACAAGCTACATCTTTATATTTATTTTTTTATTATTTAGGTTCAAGTATTTTTGGTACATTTGGTGGTTTTTTTTGGTTTCATTTCAAGTGGTTTGGTATTTCTTTTTTTATTATCATAATGTTGTTTATCGGAATTATTTTATCTTTTAAATTAAAAAAAATAAATTTTTAAAAAAATTTATAAATAAATTTTATATTTTACTTTCCTCAAACACAGTTTCTCACAGATAATAAACTTACTTGAATTCATCAAAATGGCTTAAAGATTATGCTATACTTATTTTCTTATTCTGATGTTAATCATAGTTTATTTGTTTTTTTAGCTTTATTGTTTGTTTTATTTTATGAGGCAATTAATGGTTTTCATGATACAGCTAATGCAGTATCAACTTTAATATATACTCGAGCAATATCTGCACATATTGCAGTTATAATGTCTGGTATATTTAATTTTTTAGGTGTTTTACTAGGAGGTTTAACTGTTGCTTATGCAATTGTTCATTTATTACCCAATGATCTATTATTAAATTCCAGTGCTAACAATGCTCTTGCTATGGTATTTTCAATGTTGCTAGCTGCTATAATTTGGAATTTATCTACCTGGTATTTTTGTTTACCTGCATCTAGTTCACATTCTCTTATTGGATCAATAATTGGAATAGGTTTAACAAATGCCCTCGTTACAGGTTCATCTTTAGTAAATGCATTAAATATTTCTAAAATGACAAATGTTTTTTTGTCACTTATTTTTTCTCCTATTATTGGATTAATAATAGCAGGAGGCTTAATTTTTTTATTAAGACATTACTTTAACAACAGTAAACATTTTTATCATATTCACATGACACCCTTGGAAAGAGAAATAACAGAAGGCAAAAAAAAACCACCATTCTTAATTCGAATTGCATTAATTTTATCATCTATTGGAGTAAGTTATGCTCATGGTGCTAATGATGGACAAAAAGGTATTGGATTAATAATGCTTGTTCTTATAGGTATTGTACCTGCTTCTTTTTCGGTAAATTTAAATGCTGATAAAAATGAAATAATTTACACGAGAAATGCACTTAATAATTTAGAAAAATATTATTCAAAAAATAAATTTCATGTAATTTATAAAAAAAACATAATTATTAATTCACATGTAAATTATCAATTTCCAGATGTTATAAAAAATATTAAAAATACTAAATTATTACTAGAAAATATATCTGACTATAATACTTTAAGTGTTAAAAAACGATTTCAATTGCGTCATTTTTTATTATGTATTTCTGATGCAATAGATAAAACTGTAAATTCTAATAACATTAGTTCTCAAGATAGGTATATTTTATCAAAAAGTAAAAAAATGTTATTAAAAACAATTGAATATGCACCCATGTGGATTATATTAATTGTTGCTTTATCTTTATCCCTAGGAACGATGATAGGTTGGAAACGTATAGTTGTAACTATTGGTGAGAAAATAGGAAAAACAAGCATGACATATGCGCAAGCCATGTCAGCACAAATAACAGCGTCTTTTTCTATTGGAATAGCAAGCTATACGGGTATACCCGTATCTACCACACATATTCTTTCATCTTCTGTAGCAGGTACTATGTTAGTTGATGGAAATGGTATTCAAATAAAAACTATAAAAAATATTGCCTTGGCATGGATATTAACTTTACCTGTTTCAATTTTATTATCTGGTTTCTTATATTGGATAGCATTATTTTTAATATAAAGTATTAATTTTAAATGTATTAGTAATATTAGTCAATTGATAGGGGTACGTGTAAAATATATGTACTCCTATTTTCTTTAAAAAGGATTATATATATCAAAACGATGATTTTTACTCTTAATAACAAAATTTGTTTTATCTTTAGATAATGGTTTTGCATAATAAGGACGTTTTACAATAATTCTTTTTTTTGCAAGTTTTCTAGAAATATTTAATAACTTTTCAGAATCATAATTCTGTCCTATTAATTTTCTAAATATTTGCATGTTTTTTTTTGGTAAAGCTTTTTTTTTATTAGTGGGATACATAGGATCTAAATAAATCACATCTGGTTTTGGAATAGATAATTCCAACATATTCAAGCTATCCTCTACTAACAAATGCAACCTTTTTTTCAACCAAAATCCTATTTTTTTATCTTCATATCCTCTTTGTAAACCATCTTGTAACAAAGCGGCTACTATTGGATGACGTTCTACCATAATAACTTTGCATCCTAAAAAAGCAAGTATAAAAGCATCATTACCTAATCCTGCAGTTGCATCTAGTATAAAAGGAGAATAATGTTTTTTTATTCCGATAACTTTTGATAAAATTTCGTTTTTTTTTCTAAAGACACTACATCTATAATGATTTTTTTTAGAAGTAAAATCAACTTTTATAGACTTTTGTTTAAGATTTTCACGATCATATAATTCTAATGAGTTAAAGTTTACTAATAAAGCCATAGAACAATTATTATCATGTTTTAAATTAAGCAATTGAATTAAATGATATATTCTTTCATTATAGTATCTAAATACTAAATATATTTTCATATTTTTTATATTTTTCATATTTTTTATTTTTTAAATTAATAATTGACTTTTAAAAAAAAATAATTACAATATAAATTAATTATTTTTTATATGTTCTCATATAATAAAAATATTACAAAATAATTAACAAAAGTAATTTTTAAAATTTAATTTAAATTCACTCCTAATAATTAATACTATTTAAAATAGTAAATTAAGAAAAGGAAAAATATTATGTCATCTAATTTTTTATCTAATACTCTAAACATAGAAAATAAAAAATATTCAAATAAACCAGATATTTATGATATAAAAAAGAATATTTTAAAAAAAAATAAGATTAATGCTAATCAGCCGAAAAAATATATCAATAATAATTTTGAAAAAACAACGATGTTTTCTCAAGATAAAAAAAACTTAATAAATTTAGAAAATTCATACAAAGATTCTTTGCTTTTATTAGATATGATTGAAACACAAACAGAAAAAAATATATATAAAAAATATAAAATACAAAAAAATATTATAAATAACAATAGTAGTAAAGACATTCAAAATATATTAATGAAAAAAAATTCTTAACAATCCCTCTCTAATTTCTTTTGATGATCCACAACAAATATCTTATACAAAATTCCTAGATTTCAATATTTTAGAAATAACCGAAAATATTTTTAATGCACTTAAAGATACAGTTGTAACAACTTATGAAACTGTAAAAACAGAAACTGTCAATCTGTTTAATGGAACTACTTTTAAGAAAATATTTTCTTCAGATAATAATGCAGAACCAGATGCTAATGCCGATGCTATTGTTTCCTTATCTGAACATATAGAACAACTTCAAAGAACAATTGAATCTTCAAAAGTTTTTATGAGAGCTATTATTGAAAAAATTAGATATCAAGGAAAAATAAAAATCATTAATGAATTAAATAACAATCCACAACATCCCGAATATCAAAGTTCATTTCCTGATCTTCTCACTTTGACACCTAAACCAAATGACTCAAACAACTTTTATCCTTTTGTAAGGATAGATGAAAATTTTGATTTACAAGGAAGAAAAAACATCTATCAATCAGATAGCGATTTTAAGAAAAGAATGAATAAAAGTATTGAAGAATCTTATTATAATAATTTTATTAATGATAGTTCATGGAAAGTTTCAGATCAACTAAATTCATTAGATAATATCAGATTTACAGTTAACTATTTCCAACAAAACTATGAAAATTCAAAATTTTCTAATGAATTAGAAAAAACATTTATGACTGATTCTTATCCAGCTCTTTTTATTATAAATGACAAATTAATTTTTTCTAATAATAAAAATCAAATGATAGAAGATTTTAAAAAAATAATACCAGATATTCAATCTCAAAAATTAATTTCTACATATGCAAATCAAAAAATTTTGCATCAATCTTATCTTCAATTTATTTCTGAACATCCAGAAATTAATCAATATCAAATAAAAAATTCACGTAATATTTATAAAATAAATAATCTTGATGATGGTTCAATCAAATTAGTTGCTACTAATTTATCTGATTTAGATGTAAAAAATAGGAATGACATTCAGAAATACAAATCTTTTGGAATACGTGCTACTGTAGTTATTCCTCCAAATAGTTTACCAATTATGAAGTATTCACATTTTTTAAAATAAAAATATTTTTTATTATTTAATAATAGGGTATGTAAAATACCCTATTTTTTATAAATATTAAGTTTTTTTAATAAAGCAAAATGTACTTCTTTAGGAAGATACGGTTTTATATTACCTTTATACTTAGCTATTTCTTTTACAAACGATGAAGATATAAAAGAAACTTCTTTTGAAGAAAGTAAAAAGATACTGTCTAACTCTGGATAAATTTGTTTGTTTATAGCTGCTAATTTTATTTCATAATCAAAATCAAATATTGTTCTTACTCCTCTAATTAAAACGTTAGTCTTTTCTTTTTTTGCTAAATTAGCAAGTAGATCGTTAAATCCTAGTATTTTTTTTACATTTTTCAGATGAAGAGTGGCTATGCGTGTTAATTCGATTCGTTCTTTCAAATTAAAAATGGGTTTTTTCCTTAAATTATTAGAAATTGCAATAGTTATACTATCAAATATTTTTGTTGCACGTGTTATAATGTCTAGATGTCCAAATGTAATTGGATCAAATGTACCTGGATATATTGCAGTTATATTCATGTTTTTTATTTTTTGTTTAAGTGTTTTTTTGAAATTATTTTTATATGTATATTATTTGATATACAATTTATTTTTTAATTTTTACATAAAAAATTTTTAAAGAAAATTAATATGAAAAAAGGAAATTGGAAACCTAGCGCTTCCATTAAAAATTTAATTAAAAGATCAAGAATTCTGTCTAATATTCGTCTATTTTTTTTAGAAAGAAATATCATAGAAGTAGAAACACCAATGTTATCTCGTTCAACAGTAACTGACGTAAATTTAATACCTTTCCAAACTAATTTTTCTTGTTTTAATAAAATAGATAAGTTTAAATTATGGTTAATTACTAGTCCAGAATATCATATGAAACGTTTGTTAGCAGCAGGAAGCGGAGCTATATATCAAATTTGCCATAGTTTTCGTAATGAAGAATTAGGTCAATATCACAATCCAGAGTTTACTATTTTAGAATGGTACCAGCCCTTTTATTCAATGAAAAAACTAATGCGCGAAATAGACAATTTTTTGCAAATTATATTAAAATGCCAAAAATCAGACAAAATCTCTTATCAAGATATATTTATAAAATTTCTTAAAATAGATCCTTTATGTACCAATGTATCAGAGTTACATGAAATATCTAAAAAATTAAAATTAGATCATTTAACTTGTATTGAAAATGATTTAAACAAATTAATGCAATTGTTATTCACATTAACAATAGAACCTTTTCTTGGAAAAGACAAACCTCTATTCGTTTATCATTTTCCTGCAAAACAAGCATCTCTTGCGGCTATTCATTCAAAAGATTCTCGAATATCAGAAAGATTTGAAATTTTTTTTAAAGGAATAGAACTAGGAAATGGTTTTTATGAACTTACAGATTTTGATGAACAAAAAAAGCGTTTTATTGAAGATAATAAAGAGCGTATTTCTATGAATCTTCCCGTTCAAAAAATAGATGCTTTCTTGTTAAGTGCTTTATCTTATGGTCTTCCTCCTTGTTCAGGAGTGGCTATAGGTTTAGATAGATTAATTATGTTGATTTTAAATGAAAAAAGTATCGATCAAGTTATGTCGTTTCCATTAGATCGTTGTTAAAATTTATTAGATATTTTTACCAGTAATTTTCCATTGTAATATTTCCTTTTTTACGGCGCAAGTGTTTTTGCATACTTCTATTTTGTATTAGAAAAGAACATGTATCTTTTACCATTAAAGGATTGCCGCACAACATAACATGAGAAGTTTGGGGATTAATTGACAAACCAATATGTGTTTCTAATATTTTATTTTTTAATAAAAAAGGGATTCTACCAGTTAAAGAATTTTCATTTTTTTCTCTGCTAATAACTGTTTGAATTTTTAATTTTCCATTGTACTTTGTGCACAGTTTCTTCATGAGAGGAAGATAAGTTAATTCATTTTGATATCTCACTGCATGTATTAAAACGATATTATTAAATCTATCAATATTTTTACCTTCTTTTAAAATAGAACAATAGGGCCCTATAGCCGTACCTGTAGCAAACATCCATAAAGTTTCACAATCTGGTATCTCGTCTATAATAAAAAAACCAAATGATTGTTTTTTGATAAACACTTTATCTCCATTTTTAAGATTATATAATAAATTACTTAATTTTCCATTTTTTATACGAACAATATAAATTTCTATGTTTTTTTCACTAGGTGCATTAACATATGAATAAGCTCTTTGAATCTTATTTTTATTTAGAGTACTAGTATCATATAAAGATAGTTTGGTATATTGTCCTGCATAAAATGGTGCTATTGAAGCATTTAAAATAAGACTAAATAAGCTATTGGTCCATCTTTTTACTTTTAAAACATCTGCATTAATCCATGGATTCATTATTTATTCTCAATAATTTATTGTTAATTAAATCATTGTACTTATTTTTTATAAGTACAATGATTATTTTTTTTAAAAAAGATAAACATATTTCTGTTTTTTAATTTGATTTTTGATCAATTTTTCTGTTATCATTAGCAGTGTTAATTGAAATTTTTTTAGGTTTTTCTTCTTCTGGAATATTACATTCAAAATCTAATATTAACAAACCTAAAGATAACTCTGCTTTTTTTACTTTAATTTTATGATCTAAATTGAATTTTAGAGCAAAATTATTAAATGCTATGCCTTTGTGCAACCATTTAAAAGTTTCTTTATGAGCATTTTCTTTTTCATTATCTTTTTTTCCTTGAATGGATAACTGATTATTATGCACCGATATATCTAGTTCTTTTTCTTCATATCCAGGAATGCTAAGTGTTAACTGATACTGAGTATCATTTATTTGAACAAGATTATATGTTGGTGTATCAGATATTGGTTTTTCTCCCGTTAATGTACTAAACATTTTATCAATTTGATTAAATCGATTTGAAAAGATATTATTATCATTAAAGTTTGGAATAAATGAAAGAGAACGATAAGACATAAAAAATTCCTCTTAATTATGTTTTATATTAAAAATATTTTTAAATACGATTGATTTTTAAATAATTAAAAAACTCTTTTTCATAGTGAGGTCTTATTTTTTTTTTCAATGGTATTTTAAAATTAATTACAAAAAATTTTTATAGAACAAAAATTGTTTATCTATATAGAAAAGCATGTTAAAAAATACATTTCTTAAGAAATTATAAAATAAAACGACTGAGATCCTCATTGGATATTAATTGATCTAAATGTTCTCCTACATAGTTAGAATTTATTTCAATGGTATTGCCATTATTCTCACTAGCATTAAAAGATATATCTTCCATTAATTTTTCTAATACAGTATGTAATCGACGCGCTCCAATATTTTCCATTGATTCATTTACTTTCCAAGCTGCTTCTGCAATATTACGAATTCCTTCTTTTGTAAAATTAATATGTACACCTTCTGTTTCCATAAGTGCTTTATATTGTGTAGTAATAGATGCTTTGGGTTCAGTTAAGATTTTTTCAAAATCGTCAATAGTAAGTGCTTGAAGTTCAACTTTAATAGGAAGACGTCCTTGTAATTCAGGAATTAGATCAGAAGGTGTAGACGTTTGAAATGCACCGGATGCGATAAATAAAATATGATCTGTTTTAACCATTCCATATTTAGTAGATACAGTACAACCTTCTACTAATGGAAGTAAATCTCTTTGCACACCTTCCCGAGAGATGTCAGGACCAGAAGAATCACCTCTTTTACATATTTTATCAATTTCATCAATGAATACTATACCATTTTGTTCGACTTCATTAATAGCTTCTTTTTTGATTTCTTCTTGATTAATTAACTTGGAAGCTTCTTCTTCTATTAATAACTTAATGGCATCTTTTATTTTAAGACGTCTAGTGTTTTTTTTTATGTCCTCCTAAATTTTGAAATAAAGATTGTAACTGACTAGTTAATTCTTCCATTCCTGGAGGAGCCATAATTTCAACGCCCATAGTAGTTGATAATACTTCAATTTCTATTTCTTTTTCATCTAAAATACCTTCTCGCAGTTTTTTTCGGAATGTTTGAATTGTATTTAATAGACTTTCATTTTTTTCATTTTCTGTCCAATTTTTTTTAGGTGTAGGAACAAGAACGTTCAATATTTTTTCTTCTACTATTTCTTCAACTCGAATTTTATTTTTTTTAATGTTTTTTATTCGAATCATTTTTATTGCAGCGTCAGTTAAATCGCGAATAATCGAATCTACTTCTTTTCCAACATATCCTACTTCAGTAAATTTAGTCGCTTCTACTTTTATAAAAGGAGAATTAGCTAATTTTGCTAAACGTCTTGCGATTTCTGTTTTTCCCACTCCAGTAGGACCAATCATTAAAATATTTTTAGGAGTAATTTCATGACGTAATTCACTGTTTAACTGCATACGACGCCAGCGATTTCTTAATGCAATAGATACCGCTCTTTTTGCTTTTTCTTGACCAATAATAAACTTATCAAGTTCAGAAACAATTTGAGGAGGAGTCATTTCAGACATATAGATAATCCTTATTTTTCTGAAAATAGTTCTTTTATAGTAAAAGTATGATTTGTATATATACAAATATTTGCAGCAATATTTAATGATTTTTCTACAATTTGATGAGCATCTAAAGCAGTATTATCTATCAATGCTCTCGCAGAAGATTGAGCATATGTACCGCCTGATCCTATTGCTATCAAATCATCTTCAGGTTGTATTACATCTCCATTTCCTGTAATTATTAATGAATTTTCTTTATCAGCCACTGCTAATAAAGCTTCAAGTTTTCGTAACATTCTATCAGAACGCCAATCTTTTGCTAGTTCAATAGCTGCTCGTTGTAATTGACCTTGATACATAGCTAATTTTTTTTCAAACATTTCAAATAAAGTAAATGCATCTGCAGTACCTCCTGCAAAACCAGCAATGACTTTTTCATGATAAAGAGATCTAATTTTTTTTACGTTACTTTTCATAATTGTATTGCCTAAAGTTGCTTGTCCATCACCTCCAATTACTACTTTATTTTTTAATCTTACGCTTAATATTGTAGTCACAAGAAAAGCCTCTTTAAAATAACATTTTTATTTTTTATAATAAAAAATATAATTAGCTATCTTTATTTAAAAAATAGCATATGATTGTTTTTTTATATTATTTTAAAAAATTTCTCAAAGATATTTTTTTAAATAATATGTTTATTTACATAAAATATTAATAATGACATCTAGATTGTGTAAAAGAATATATATTTTATAAATTTTTTAATATGTGAATATATTTCCATTTTTCTTTTGGTTTGGGAGGTAATTTAGCATCACTTGTACTATGTTTAATAAAAATTTTATTTTTGGTATTAGAATAATTTTTTTTATTTATATTAAATATATTAAAAGAAATAAGAAAAATAAAAATTGATGTTAGAATTAATATTAAATATATATAAATTAATTTTTTATTTTTTTTTTTTTAAATACATAGCATTCATTTTGTTTTTATCATCATAAATATATGTTTTTGAATGTCATTTTATAAAAAATTATTAATTTTTTAGTATTAATATATTAATAATTGTATAATAAATACATATTTTAAATTGATCTAGGAAAAATATTTATGAAAAAAAAAAATTCATCCTTGTTATTCTAAAATAACAGCCACTTGTTCTTGTGGAAATAAAATTGAAATTTTTTCTACCATTAATCATGATCTAAATTTAGATATATGTGCAAAATGTCATCCATTCTATACTGGGAAACAAAGAATTATTGACACTGGAGGACGTGTTGAAAGATTTAAAAAACGTTTTAAATTTTCTAAAAAAGAATTAAATTAAAATTATTTTTTATGTTTTATAAGTAATATTATTTTGATTTAAGCATCTTAAATGATATTTTTAGATGCTTAAAAAGCACAAAAATACTTTTTAATTTAACACAGACACATTATAAAAATAGTTTTTTAGAGCTAAATAAATAGAATAAGCAATTTTATTTTGATAATTATCCATTTTTAATTTATTTTCTTCTGAACAATTAGTGAGAAAACCGGTTTCTATTAATATCGAAGGTATATTTATAGAACTTAATATTCCCAAACTGGCACTATTTGGATATGTTTTGTGTAATTTTATATTTTTTTTTAATTCTTTCAATATATGTTTAGATAAATCTAATACTATTTTTTGTAAATTGTAAAATTGCAAATTTAGAATAATTTTTTTTAAAAATACATCGTTTTCATTTTCTTTAAATACATTTTCTATATTTTCTGGAAAATACAATATTGTTTTTTTGTTTATATAATTGTCATTTTCATAATTCATTCTGTTTTTTGAAATTATCCATAGAGATGCTCCTGATACATATTGTTTATTAGCAGAATCGGCGTGAATAGAGAGTAATAAATTTACGTGTTTTCTTTTAAGAAGTTCTTTTCTTGCATTGATTGATAAATAAGAATCATTATTGCGTGTTAAAATTGTATTAAACATACTGTCATTATTTAATAATTGATTAAGTTTTAGAGCTATTTTAATATTTACTTTTTTTTCTTGAAATCCTGTACAACCTATTGATCCGGGATCTCTACCTCCGTGTCCAGCATCTATTGCTATCGTAATTTTTTTTGACATGTATAAATTGTTGTATTGTTGATTTTGAATTGAGAGTTTTGTTGTATTAGAAATATTGATTTTTTTAAAAACACTATTTTTTTTGTATTGTTCTAAGCGTAATGGATTAAAAAAAAATAATGTATATTTTTTTTAAATAGAATATTATTTGTATTGTTAATAGCTCGAATTTGAGTTGAAAATAAAAAAATAAAAAATACTATCCATTTACAAGAATAATAAAAAATCATAAATTTGCTCCTTAATTTTTTATTTTTAAATTTTAAGCAGCTTGTGATATGAGAAAAAATTTTAAAATAGAATATTTTTTATTATATTTAAAAGAGTAATTATTTTAAAAATATTTTACACAATAAGACTGGAGCGGGAAACGAGATTTGAACTCGTGACCCCAACCTTGGCAAGGTTGTGCTCTACCGACTGAGCTATTCCCGCAGATATTATAAAATTTAATAGATATATTATATATTATATATATAAAACATATTTTTCAAGCTTTCTTTTCTAAAAAATAATTCTTAGTTTATTTTAAAAATATTTTTTCTGTAAAAATCTAGTTCTATTATAGATTGTTGAATATCTTCTAATGCTCTATGATGGTTCTTTTTTTTAAATTTATTATAAATGTCTGGATACCAGCGTTGTGCTAGTTCTTTTATAGTACTAACGTCTACACATCGATAATGAAAATAACTTTCTAGTTTTGGCATATATTTTAACAAAAATCTTCTATCTTGAGCAATACTATTTCCACAAATTGGAGACGAGCAAATCGGAACCCATTTTTTTAAAAAAAGAATGGTTTTAATTTCTGCTTTTTTTTCATCATATAAACTATTATTACTACGTTTAATGAGTCCATTCTTTGTATGGGTTTCGATATTCCATGAGTTCATAAGTGAAATATATTCTTTTTTTTGATGTATGGGAATGACTGGACCTTCTGCAATGATATTTAAATTAGCATCTGTAATCAATGTAGCAATTTCAAGAATACGATGCATCTTGGGATTGAGTCCCGTCATTTCTAAATCAATCCAAATCAAATTTTTTTTATTCATTTTCTATAAAAAACATTTTTCTTAAAGTGTATTTTTTCATGATTCATATAATTAATTAAGTGCTACTTGATTATTTTTTATAAGTTTTATTTTTATTTAATTTTTACATTATATATGTTAATTATATATTAATTTTTAGTTAAAAATCTATTTTTTTAGAAAAAAAATATTTAAAATAACTTTATTTTTTTAAATTATAGAAAATATACATTTAAAACTATTTTACAAAATTCAGAGAGATAAATTTTTTAATGAAAAATATTCATTTTAATAATACTAAAGCTTATGAAGATTTAAAAAATCATTTTAAAAAAGTAAAAAATATTCATTTAAGAGATCTTTTTAGATGCGATATAAATCGATTTAAAAAATATTCAATTTTATTTAAAGATCAAATTTTAATTGATTTTTCAAAAAATCGAATTAATGATGAAACTTTAACATATTTATTAAACTTAGCCAGAGAAACAGATGTAAAATCTGCAATAAAATTAATGTTTTCCGGGGCTAAAATTAATCAAACAGAAGATCGTCCTGTATTGCATATAGCTTTACGCAATAGAACTAATCGTCCTATTATCGTAAACGATTGTAATGTTATGTGGGAAATTAATGACGTTCTTGAAAAAATGAAAAATTTTTCAAATTGTATTATCAATGGGCAATGGAAAGGTTATACTGGAAAATCTATTTCTGATGTTGTAAATATTGGTATTGGAGGATCTGATTTAGGACCGTACATGGTTACCGAGGCATTGCGTCCATATAAAAATCATTTAAACATTCATTATGTTTCTAATATAGATGGCACTCATCTTACCGAGGTGTTAAATAAAATAAATCCTGAAACAACTATTTTTTTAATAGCATCTAAAACTTTTACAACAGATGAAACTATAACTAATGCTTATAGTGCAAAAAAATGGTTTTTGCAATATTCAAAAAATATAGACACTTTAAGTAAACATTTTTTTGCTTTATCGTCTAATGTGACAAACGCTTTAAATTTTGGAATTAATATTAATAATATTTTTAAATTTTGGGATTGGGTAGGTGGACGTTTTTCATTATGGTCTTCAGTAGGATTATCTATAATATTATCGATTGGATTTAATAATTTTGAAAAATTTTTAGATGGTGCACATGCTATGGATAAACATTTTTATGATAGTAATTATCATGAAAATATTCCAATACTCTTAGCTCTAATTAGCATTTGGTATGCTAATTTTTTTGGTTCTGAAACAGAAGCAATATTACCATATGATCAATATATGCATCGTTTTTCTGCATATCTTCAACAATCTAACATGGAATCTAATGGCAAATCAATTAATAGAAACGGAAAAAAAATACTTTATCAGACTGGACCTATTATTTGGGGTGAACCAGGTACTAATGGTCAACATGCATTTTATCAATTATTACATCAAGGTACTAAATTAATTCCTTGCGATTTTATTGCTCCAGTTATATCACATAATAATTTAAGTAATCATCATAAAAAATTATTATCTAATTTTTTAGCTCAAACACAAGCTTTGGCTTTTGGTAAAACCAGAGATGATCTTTTACAAGAAATTATAGCATCTAAAAAAAATGATAATAATTTAAATGATATTTTATCTTTTAAAATATGTAAAGGAAACCAACCTACAAATTCAATTTTGATTCGAAAAATTACTCCATATAATTTAGGTGCATTAATTTCTTTATATGAACATAAAATTTTTGTTCAAGGTTATATTTTAAATATTTTTAGTTTTGATCAGTGGGGTGTTGAAATAGGAAAAGAATTTTCTCAGAATATTTATAGTTATTTAAACAATAATATAAAAGATAAAAATTATGATTCTTCTACTGCAGGTCTTATTAATTTTTATAAATCTTGCATAACATAATTATGTTACTATTTTTAAAAATTATTTTTTTATTTCACTTTAAAAAGTGCATTTTAAAAGAATTAAATTACTAATTTTATTCTTTATATTTTATTTTACAATTCTATTTTTTAGAAATACGAGTAATTATTATGTTTATATTAATGAAATTAAAAATACAAAATTTTGGTCGATTTTTAAGTAATATGATAATGCCTAATATAAGTATTTTTATTACATGGGGAATAATGACCGCTTTATTTATACCATTAGGATGGCAACCTAATAAAACTTTAGAACAGTTAATATCACCTACAATTTTTTATCTTTTACCTATTTTAATTGGATATACTGGGGGTAGTCTCATTTCTAGTACTAGAGGTGGATTAGTAGGTAGTATTACTACTATAGGAGTAATTACTGGTACTAGTACACCAATGTTATTAGGTGCAATGATTACGGGTCCATTAGGCGGCTATATTATCAAGTTGTTTGATAAAAAAATAGAACATAAAATCAAAAATGGTTTTGAAATGCTGATAAATAATTTTTCTATTGCAATATTTGGAATATTATTAGCAATAATTTCATTTTTTACTATTGGACCATTGATTGAATGGATATCTCATATATTAGGAGAATTAATAAAAGTTGTTGTATGTTATAATTTATTACCTTTGACTTCTATTATTATAGAACCAGCTAAAATATTTTTTTTAAATAATGCAATTAATCACGGAATTTTTTCTCCTTTAGGAATCCAGGATGCATCAACTAATCATAGTTCTGTATTTTTTTTAATTGAGTCTAATCCAGCTCCAGGATTGGGTGTATTAATAGCATGGTTTTTTTTTGGCAAAGGAGAATTATCTAAATCTTCAGGAGGGGCAGCGATTATTGAGTTTTTAGGAGGAATTCATGAGATTTATTTTCCCTATGTTTTAATTAAACCAAAATTAATTATTTCTCTTATTTTAGGTGGAATGACGAGTATTTTCGTTCTTGTTTTATTGCACGGGGGGTTAATTTCTGCAGCATCACCAGGTTCGATTTTAGCTATTTTGGCCATGACTCCCAAAGGACTTTATTTAGCTAATATTACTGCTATTTTTTGTTCTTTTATGGTTTCTTTTATTAGTGCTGCAATTTTATTAAAATGTAATTTTTTTATCATTCAAAACAATGCTCAAAAAATTTTAAAAAAAAATAAAAATACTTTAGAAGCACTTAAAGATAATCAATATTGTCTTCAATCAACTTCTTTTGCTCATGTTAAAACTATTATAGTGGCTTGTGATGCGGGAATGGGATCTAGTGCAATGGGAGCAAGTATACTTAGAAAAAAAATAAAAAATGCTCATTTAACACATATTTCTGTATTAAACATGGCAATTAACGTGCTTCCTAAAAATGCAGATTTAGTAATCACACATAAAAATTTAACACAACGTGCGAAAAAATATGCACCTGATGCTAATCATTTATCTTTAAAAAACTTTCTTAATAATGATTTTTATGATAATTTAGTGAAAAAACTAATCAATAATATAATTATTCTAAATAAGAATGATACCCATCATCTCGATGATAATATAAATTATCAAAAAAAATCAAACAATTTATTTCAGTTAAGTGAAAAAAATATTTTACTAAATCAATATGCTTCCAATAAAGAAGAAGCTATTTTTATTGTTGGTAAAAATTTAGTAAAACAAGGATATGTTACATATGATTATATTAATTCAATGTTAGAAAGAGAGAAAATAGCTTCTACTTGGCTAGGAGAATCAATAGCATTACCGCACGGAACCATTAAAGCAAAAGATTCTGTTTTAAGAACTGGAATAATTTTTGGTCAGTTTCCCAAAGGTGTACATTTTGGAGAAGATATTGACGATATCGCTTATATTGTAATTGGTATAGCAGCTAAAAATAATGAACATATTATGGTTGTCAGTAATATTACTAATGCATTAGATAATAAAGATACCATTAGAATATTATCTAATACCACTAGTGTACAAGAAGTATTGTCACTTTTAACTATTGAAAAAAAATTAGTGTGATATTAATTAATTTTAATCTAAAAATTTTATTGGACTAACTTATGAAAGCGCTGCATTTTGGAGCTGGTAATATCGGACGTGGTTTTATTGGAAGAGCACTATCAGAATCAGGTTTTCGTGTATTTTTTTCTGATATCGATCAAAATATAGTAGATGCTATAAATGATAATAAAGAGTATTCTATTAAAATAGCAGGCACTGATAAACAAAAAGTTGTTCATGTAAAAAAAGTGACTGCTATAAATTCGAATGATCCAGAAATTATAAAAATAATCTCCTCAGTCAACTTAATTACAACTTCAGTCGGACCTAGCTCGTTAAATAAAATTGCCTTAATTGTTGCCAAGGGAATATTATTTAAAATTACAGAACAATCTATAACATCATTAAATATTATTGCCTGTGAAAATAAAATTAAAGCGAGTTCTTTTTTAAAACAAGAAGTTCTAAAGCAATTACCTATAAAATATCATGATTATTTAAACAAATATATTGGTTTTGTAGATTGTAGTATAGATACAATTATACCTTTGATGAAAAAAGAAAATAAACATTCTTTATTTTTGATTGCTGAAGATTTTCAAGAATGGATTGTTAATACTAATCAATTTAAAGGAATACCACCAAAAATAATTAATATGAAATTAAGTAATAATTTAAATTCTTTTATAGAACGAAAATTATTTACATTAAATACTGGACATGCTGTAGCTGCTTATTTGGGTTTAATAAAAAAATATCAAACAATACAAGAAGCTATATCAGATGAGAAAATACGTGGTATTGTTAGGTTTGCAATGGAAGAAAGTGGAGCAGTATTAATCAAAAAGCATGATTTTAATAAAAATGATCATGCTTCTTATATTAATAAAATTTTTTGTCGTTTTGAGAATCCCTTTTTATCAGATAGTCTTGAACGTATAGCTCGGAATCCATTGCAAAAACTAGAAAAAAAAGAACGTTTGATAGGACCTTTATTAGAAAGTATTGAGTATCAACTACCTTATTCTAATTTAGCAAAAGGCGTTGCAGCAGCATTCTATTATCAAAATCCTAAAGATTTAGAATCAATGAAAATTTTTTCTTTAATCAAAGAACAAGGCATTAAAAAAACCTTAAATTCAGTTTGCAATTTATCTTTAAATAGTAGAGCATTATCTTCTATTCTTGCAGAATATCTTTCTATTTATACAATACTCAAATAAAAATTACTAATAAATTATTTTGTATTTAATAGAATAGTTCGTAATAGTGCTATTCTATTTTTTTAAAAGTATATTAAATAAATACAGAGAGAAAGGTAATGCCAATTCTTATATTACCATCTTGTTTATCAAGTCAAATTTCTTCTGGAGAAATTATTGAACATCCAGCTTCTGTTGTTAAAGAAATTATAGAAAATAGTATAGATGCCGGTGCGAAAAATATTAATATTACAATTGAGCAAAATGGTTTTCAATCTATCCTTATAAGCGATGATGGTTGTGGTATTGAAAAAGAGGAATTATTACTTGCTATTACTCATCATGCAACAAGTAAAATTAATTCATTATCAGATTTATATTCTATTAATACTTTTGGATTTCGAGGTGAAGCTTTAGCTAGTATTAGAGCCGTATCAAGATTAACGGTTATCTCTTGTAGTCATCCTGATAATATTGCTTGGAAAATATATTCAGAAGGATTTATTGATAACGATATTACTTTAGAACCAATTGCACATCCTCAAGGTACAACTGTTATAGTAGAAAATTTATTTTATAATATACCAGTGCGTCTTAAATTTATAAAAAATAAAAAATTAGCATTTTTAAAAATTTTTGAAGTAATAAAAAAAATAGCGCTATCTCATTTTTACATAAATTTTTCTTTAAAACATAATAAAAAATTAATTGTTCAATATCATGCTGTAAATAATCATCATAAAAAAATTAATCGATTAAAAAATATACTAAAAACCTTTAATATCAATCAATTAAAAGAGGTAAAATTAAAAAAAGACGATATTTTCTTATTTGGATGGATATCATATTTTCAAGATTACAAGAATCTTAAAAAAATACAATATTGTTACGTAAACAATCGATTTGTTTATAATGAGATTTTTATTACAGCCGTTTGTAATGCTTATTACAAGATAGTGGGAAATAAAAACACATCTTTTGTTTTATATTTAACAATTCCACCTAATAATATTGATATTAATATTCATCCTACTAAAAACGAAATTCAGTTTCACCAACCTAATATAATTTATATATTTATTTACGAAACTGTTTTAAATCATCTAAAAGAATTGAAATATCAATGTTTATCAAAAAATGTTTTTTTTAAAAATATATCAAACGCATATGAAAAAAAAGAATGTAATAAATTGCAATTTTCTCATTATAATCTTAATTGTGGTTTAAAAAAAGATTATTCTTCTATTGGAAAATTATTAATAGTTATACGTAAATATTATGGTTTAATTTATCATCTTAACAGCTTTTTCTTGATCTCATTTCCTGTAGCTAAAGCAATTATTCAAAAAAAAAAATAACTAATGATATTGAAAAAAAAATAATACCTGAATATTTACTAACTAATATTAAGCTCTATCCTACACTTCAAGAATACATGATTTTATTTAATAATAGAAAAATTTTATCGAAAATTGGATTTAATTTAATTTTCAAAAAAAAATATATTATTTTAAGTTCTATTCCCTTTTTTTTAAAAAAAATATTAATCTGATAATACCAGATTTTTTAAAATTTCTATTTTTTAAACAAAAAATATCAATTTTAGAAATAATAAATTGGTTTTATGATAATGTTTTTATAGAACTAAAACACTGGAATTATATTAATGGCATTGCAGTGATTTTAGAAATAGAATATTATTGTCCTTTACTACTAAAAAATCCTCCACCAAAATTATTACAAAAAATAAATATTGATGCAGCTTTATGTATTTTAAAAATATGAATTTTTATAAAAAAAAAAAACCTGTAATTCTTTTTTTAATGGGACCAACAGCATGTGGAAAAAGTAAACTTGCTATATGTCTTAGAAGATATTTACCAATAGAATTAATTAGTGTAGATTCTGCGTTAATTTATCGTGGAATGGATATTGGAACAGATAAACCAAGCTTTTCTGATTTGTCCAATCATCCTCATCGTTTATTAAATATTAAAGATCCACTTGAATACTATTCTGCTTCAGAATTTCAGAATGATGCTTTAAAAGAAATTGATGATATTATTCAATTAGGTAAAATACCTTGTCTTGTCGGTGGTACAATGTTTTATTATCATGTATTACTACATGGATTATCTATTTTACCAGAATCTAATATTAACGTACGTGAATTTTTATTGCGGAAAAGCAATGATAAATATTCTTTACATAAACAATTAGAATTAATAGATCCTATCTCTGCTGGTCGCATTCACAAAAATGATTTTCAACGATTATTAAGAGCCTTAGAAATTTTCTATCTTTCTGGAAAAAAAATAATAGAAATCAAAAAAACAATAACTATCAATTACCATATACTATTTTTCAATTTGCAATTATACCTCCAGATAAAGAATGGTTAAATAATAAAATCGAATTGCGTATAAGAAAAATGTTGCTTTTAGATTTTCAAAAAGAAGTAGAATGTCTGTTTTTAAGAGGAGATTTGCATATAAATTTACCATCTATTCGATGTATAGGATATCGTCAAATGTGGGAATACCTTGAATATAAAACTAGTTATAAGGAAATGTTGAATAAAATTGTTTTTGCTACAAGAAAGCTAGCCAAACATCAAATAACATGGTTAAAAAAATGGAAGAATCTAAATAAGATATTATATAATTCTAATGCAACTATTTTAGTTGAAAAAATATTAGATATCCTTAAAAAATAATATAATAGTCTCTATAAAATTAATAATATTAATAGCAAAATAAAGTTCTATTTTTATTAGAATGCAAAAAATTTTTATAGGTTTTTTTAGGTCTAAAAATAAATAAAAATTTATTTTTGATAATTTTAAAAAATATTTTAGTAATAAAACTAATAAATGAGGCATAGAATGGCCTGGAATAAACCAAGTGATAACAAACCTGAACTTGATCCATGGGGAGGCAAGAACAGTAATGATAAAAACTGTTCAGATAAAAAAAATGAAAAGAAAATAAAAAATAAAAATACTATGGAAGACATAAAAAGTTTTTTTTATAATATAAAAAATATTGTTACTAAAAAAAATAATTCTTTCAGCTTATCAAATAAAACAAGTCATCCTGTTTTAATAATAATTTTTATAGGTTTTTTTATTTGGTGTGTTAGTGGTTTTTATACTATTAAAGAAGCTGAACGTGGTGTTGTTACTAGTTTTGGCAGGTTTAGTCATTTAGTTGAGCCAGGATTAAATTGGAGGCCAATTTTTATTAACGAAGTCAAAGCTGTTAATGTTGAAACTGTACGAGAATTAGCTACTTCAGGTGTAATGTTAACTTCAGATGAAAATGTAGTTCGTGTAGAGATGAATGTACAATATAAAATAACAAATCCTGCGGATTATTTGTTTTCTGTTTCTCATCCAGATGACAGTTTGCGTCAAGCAACAGATAGTGCATTAAGAGGGGTTATTGGGCATTCAACTATGGATCGAGTACTGACGGAAGGACGCACTCTAGTACGAAGTGATACTCAAAAAGAAATTGAAGAAACAATAAAACCATATCAAATGGGAATGACAATATTAGATGTTAATTTTCAAACAGCGAGACCTCCAGAAGAAGTTAAATCATCTTTTGATGATGCGATTGCAGCTCGTGAAAATCGCGAACAATATGTACGGGAAGCTGAAGCTTATGCAAATGAAGTTCAGCCAAAAGCTAATGGTAAAGCACAAAGAATTTTAGAAGAAGCTCGAGCATACTCATCACGTATAATTCTTGAGGCTCAAGGAGAAGTAGCCCGTTTTTCTAAAATTTTGCCTGAATATAAAATAGCCAAAACAATAACTTTAAAACGTCTTTATATAGAATCAATGGAAAGATTATTAAGTAAAAATAAAAAAATATTTATTGATCAGAAAAATAATTCAACATTTTTTTTATCTTTAGATAAATTCTTTTCTAACGTAAAATCTGTCAAAAAAAATTTTATCAAGAATGATTTTGAAGCTTCTAAGAAAGATAAACGTTTTGACTATTTTTCTTCATCATCTCCTAAAAATATTTTAGAACAACGTCGTATTAACTCGATGCGAAATGACATTAAAAATGAAGAGAGAGAATGAATATGAACAAATTTTTTATTTGTATATCAAGTTTTTTGCTTCTTTTGTTCTCTTCTTCTTTTTTTATTGTTAAAGAAGGCGAGCGTGGCATTGTTTTGCAATTTGGTAAAGTATTACGTAACAATGAACAAAAAACTGTAGTATATAATCCTGGATTACATTTTAAATTGCCTTTTTTAGAAAAAGTTAAAATGTTAGATGCACGAATTCATACTATGGATAATCAAGCGGATCGTTTTGTTACAAAAGAAAAAAAAGATCTAATTGTTGATTCTTATATAAAATGGAGAATTAATGATTTTAGTCTCTATTATCTTGCAACAGGAGGAGGGGATATTTTTCAGGCTGAAGTATTATTAAAAAGAAAATTTAGTGATCGATTACGCTCCGAAATAGGTCGTCTGAATGTTAAAGAAATCGTTACTGATTCTCGAGGGAGATTAACAACGGATGTTTTAAATTCCTTAAATCAAGGCACTGTTAATTTAAAAAAAACATCTTTAATTAATGTTAACAGTATGAACGCACTAGGAATTCAAGTAGTAGATATTCGTATTAAGCAAATTAATTTACCTGTTGAAGTATCTGATGCTATATATAATCGCATGAGAGCAGAAAGAGAAGCTGTAGCTAGAAGTCAGCGTTCTCAAGGACAAGAAAAAGCTGAAAAATTACGTGCTACAGCAGATTACAAAGTATCTATAATATTAGCAGAAGCAAAAAAAGAAGCTTTAATTATTAAAGGTTCAGGAGAAGCTGAAGTAACAAAATTATTTGCACAGAATTTCAGTTCTGAACCTTATTTTTATTTTTTTCTTCGTAGTTTACGTGCTTATGAAAACAGCTTTAAAAATAATAATAATGTTATGTTAATTAATTCAGATAGTGATTTTTTTCAATACATTAATAGAATGATCAAAATTGACGAGTGATTTATTATAAATAAATACACAAAATAGGCATTATAAAAAATGAATAAAAATATAGTAATACTAGGTACACAATGGGGCGATGAAGGAAAAGGAAAAATAGTAGATTGTTTAACTGCAGATAGTTCATATGTTGTAAGATATCAAGGAGGACATAATGCAGGTCATACTTTAGTAGTTAATAAAAAGAAGATTATTCTTCACTTGATTCCATCTGGATTGTTACATGATACTGTAATTGGAATAATTGCTAATGGCGTAGTAGTTTCACCATTAGAACTAATAAAAGAAATAAAAATGTTAAAAAAAAATAATATTTTTATTGGTAAACGTTTATTTATTTCGAATTCTTCTCCTTTAATTTTACAATACCATATTGAAATGGATATAGCTCGCGAAAAAAAATTAGGTATTAATGCTCTAGGTACAACAGGAAGAGGTATTGGACCAGCATATGAGGATAAAATAGCGCGTCGTGCGTTGCGCGTTGGAGATTTAAAAAATGAAAAAGTTTTATCTATGCGTTTAGAAAAAATAGTTGATTATTATAATCATCAATTAGTATCTTTTTATAAACACAAAGCTGTTGATTACAAAACTATTTTAAAAGATTTACTGCCAACAATAGATGTAATTCATGATATGATAAAAGATACTACATGTATTTTACATCAAGCTATTAAAAATAATAAAAAAATCGTTTTTGAGGGAGCTCAAGGTAGTTTTTTAGATATCGATCATGGTACATATCCTTATGTTACTTCTTCTAATAGTACAGTTGGTGGAGTGATTACCGGAACCGGAATAGGGCCTAAAAATTTACACTGTATAATTGGTGTAACAAAAGCTTACTGTACAAGGGTAGGTCATGGCCCTTTTCCTACAGAAGTATTTAGTAATATAGATGAACATTTTTCAAATAAAGGTCGTGAATTTGGTTCTACGACTGGTCGGAAAAGACGTACTGGTTGGTTAGATGCAGTATCCTTATGTAGAGCAGTAAAAATTAATTCTTTGTCTAGTTTATGTATAACAAAATTAGATGTATTAGATGGATTAAATGAAATAAAAATTTGCACGTCTTATAAACATTGTAATACTTTAGAAACAATATTATTTCCTCAAGGAGACGATTGGGAAAATGTTATACCAATATATGAAGTTTATCCAGGATGGACTAAAAAAACTTCGGGAGTCAAAAAATTAGAACATTTACCTTATGAAGCACGTAATTATATTAATCGTATAGAAGAGATAACACAAATTCCTATTGATATAATTTCTACAGGTCCTGATCGTTCTGATATTATCTTCGTCCGAGATTTTTTTTAGATTGAAAAATAATTTTTTTAAATTTAATAAAAGTGCTGATCAGAAAAATAGATTTTTATTGATGAATATGCAATTTTATTTTAAAAATAATATACATGGAGAAGTAAATATGGTAGTAGATCCCTACCAAAAAAGAGAAGCTAATAAATATAAAAATCCCATTCCAAGTCGAGAATATATTTTATCATGGCTTAAAAAATGTCAAGATTTAATAAGTCAAAAAAATTTAGAAAAAAAATTCGGCATTAACAATCAAGAAGAAAAAAAAGCACTGCGACGCAGACTAAGAGCAATGGAACGAGAAGGTCAAGTAATATATACTAGAAATCGTTGTTATATTGCTCCTGAAAATCTTAAAGTAGTAAAAGGAAAAGTTATTGGTCACAAAGATGGTTATGGTTTTCTTCGAACAGAATCATTAAAAGATGACCTATGGCTTTCATCGGAACAAATGAGATGCTGTATTCATGGTGATATCATTTTAGCTCATATTGTAAGTTCTGATAGAAAAGGAAGAAGTTCGGCAAGATTTTTAAAAATATTACAACCCAATGATGTATTAATTGTTGGTAGATATTATATTGAAAATGAAAAAAAAATTGTTATTCCAGATGATACTCGTTTTAATTTCAAAATTTTTGTACGTTTATCTGTTAAAGAAAAAATTGAAACGGGTTCCGTTGTAGTTGTAAAATTAACCAAACATCCTATAAGAAATAATAAAACAAAAGGGTTAATAGTAGAAATTCTCGGAAAAGAAATGGGTATTAATTTAGCTATAGATATAGCATTACGTACGCATGCCATTCCTTCTATATGGTCAGATGAAGTCAAAGAACAAATTGATACACTTAATAATAAAATAAATCAATCTGATTTTAAAAATCGTATAGATTTAAGACACCTTCCATTTTTTACCATTGATGACGAAGATGCTCGTGATTTTGATGATGCTATTTTTTGCAAAAAAAAAATAAATTTAGAGGAAGGTTGGAATTTATGGGTTGCTATTGCAGATGTCAGTTACTATATTAAACCTAATACAGCATTAGATAAAGAAGCATTCACGAGAGGAACTTCTATATATTTTCCTTCATTAGTTGTACCAATGTTACCAGAAAAAATTTCTACGGATTTATGTTCTTTAAATCCTTATACAGAACGTTTATCTTTAATATGTGAAATGAGTTTATCAAAGACAGGAGAATTGATTAGTTATAAACATTACGAAGGAATTATATGTTCTCATGGAAGATTTACATATAATGAAATTTTTAAAATTTGGAATGGTGATGTTTTTCTTTGTTCCAAATACAAAGAACTATTAAAATATATAGAAAATCTATCATGTTTACAAAAAGTTTTCAACTGTAATAATAGTTCTAAAAAAGGTATTGATTTTGAAAACATAGAGCCTAAATTTATTTTAGATTCTAACTTTAGAATTAAAAATATTCATCAAAATATTCGAAATGACGCACATAAATTTATCGAATCATGTATGATTTTAGCAAATATAGCCTCAGCTTCTTTTGTTGAAAAACATAAATGTCCTGTTTTATTTCGTAATCATGATCGTCCTAAAAAAGATAGTATTGTTAATTTTCGTTTATTTTTAAAAGAACTAGGTCTGACTTTGTCAGGGGGAGAAATTCCTGAATCAGCTGATTATTCAAATTTATTGAAAAATATTTCTAATCGTCCCGAATATGAAATGATTCAAACAATATTATTACGTTCTATGAAACAAGCAGTATACTCTCCTGATAATTGTGGTCACTTTGGTTTATCTTTATCTAGCTATGTTCATTTTACTTCACCTATCAGGCGTTACCCCGATCTTGTATTACATAGAGCGATTAAATATTTATTATCTAAAAAAAACTATATCTCCTCAAATAATTATAATTCTTCAAACACTTATTTATATAATATTCATGAAATGAAAAAAATAGGAATTCACTGTTCTATGACTGAAAGACGTGCAGATGAGGCTAGTAGAAACGTAATTGATTGGTTAAAATGTGATTTTATGAATAAAAAAATTGGTGAAATACTAACTGGCGTTATTTCTAATGTAACATCTTTTGGATTTTTTGTACGTTTAAATCATTTTTTTATTGATGGATTAGTTCATATAGCTTCTTTACATGATGATTATTATTATTTTGATTCACTAGGACTGAAATTGATTGGCAAATCTAGTAAAAACACTTATCGTCTTGGTGATACTTTACAAGTTCAAGTAATTTCTGTTAATTTAAATGAGAGAAAAATAGAATTATCTTTATATTCATCTTGTTGAGATGTATTTTAAAAATATGAAATTGTATTGATTTTTTTCTATAATTAAAATAACATATATAGTAATTATTTATAAATCAAAAAAGTTCCTTGCTGCCTTAAAAAAATATATAGAAATATCTTACTAAGGAAGCTAAAAAACCAAAAGGAGCATTTTAATATGCGTCATTATGAAATAATATTCATGGTTCATCCTGATCAAAGTGATAAAATACCTTTAATGATAGAAAAGTACAAAAAAATCATTAATGACAATTCTGGAAATATACATCGTCTAGAAGATTGGGGTAGACGCCAATTATCGTACTCTATTAAAAAATTACATAAAGCACATTATATTTTAATGAACATAGAAGTTTTTCCGAAAACCATTAGTCTTCTAGAAACAGAATTTCGTTTTAATAATTTTATTCTTCGCAATATGATCATGTGTATGAAAAAAGCAGTAACTGAATCATCACCTATAGTGAAACTAAAAGATGATAAGAAGGAAAAAAAATAAAGATTATTTTAAATAATCTTTAATTACATGCTAATTTTTGAAAATATTAAATATTTCAAATAATATTAAATATTTTAAAAGCAAAAATAGTAACTTCTAATATTTTTTGGAGAAAATATAAATGGCGCGCTACTTTCGTCGCAGAAAATTTTGTCGTTTTACTGCAGAACATATTACAGAAATAGACTATAAAGATATTACTATTCTAAAAAATTATATTACAGAAAGCGGGAAAATTGTTCCTAGTCGTATTACTGGAACTAGAGCAAAATATCAAAGGCAATTATCTAGAGCCATTAAACGAGCACGCTATCTTGCTTTACTGCCGTATACGGATCAGCATCGTTAAAATTAGACATAATTGACAATTAAAAAAAAGAGAACAATAAACTATGGAAGTAATTCTTTTGTCTAAAATACCTAAATTAGGTGATTCTGGAGCAGTTATAAATGTTAAATCTGGTTATGCAAGAAATTTTTTAATTCCAAAAGGAAAAGCTATTTTAGCTAATAAAAATAATATTGAATCTTTTGAAGCTCAACGTGTTGCATTAGAAAAAGAAAATATTAGTAAATTGCTGGTAGCACAATCACGAGCTGATAAAATTAAACAAATTAATTCTGTAACAATTAAATCAAAAGTTGGAAAAGAGGGTAAAATATTTGGTTCTGTAGGTATTAGGAATATTATCAAAGAAATGATGCTATTAGGTGTTAAAGTAAACAAAAAAGAAGTTCGATTACCGAATGGTTTATTACGTCATGTAGGTGAGCATAAAGTTATTTTTCAACCACACAACAAAGTTGTTGTCTATTTTATAGTAAACATAATTCCAAAGAATTAATTTTATAAAAACTTCTATCTTTAGTATTATAAACATATGGCAAAAAATGTTAGATCAAATTTGTGAATTAGCACGCAAAACTGGTAGTACAATTATGAAATTTTATAATTCTGAAAAATTTATAGATATTTCTTATAAATCAGATCAAACTCCTGTTACTAGTGTTGATTATGAAGCTAATAATATAATTAAAAAAGGACTATTTTTAATTAGTCCAGAAATTCCAATTATTTCTGAAGAAGAATTATATAATTTTAAAACTTGTCAAAACTGGAATAATTACTGGTTAGTTGATCCACTAGATGGCACTAAAGAATTTTTAAAAAAAAATGGTGAGTTTACAGTAAATATTAGTTTAATTGAAAGTGGAATTCCTGTATTAGGAGTAATATATGCTCCTTTTTTTGATGTTTTGTATTGTTGTTTTAATAAATGTGCTTGGAAAGAAAAAAAAGCTGGCTTAAAAGAAAGAATTTATGTTTCGAAATCAAAAGTTCCTTTATTAGTTACTAGTCGCTCGCATCCTGATCAGGAATTAAAAAATTATTTACAAAAAAGAAAAAATCATATAATAAAAAAAATGGGTTCTTCATTAAAGTTTTGTCTAATAGCAGAAGGAACCGCACAAATTTATCCAAGATTTGGGAATACTCATATTTGGGATACTGCTGCTGGTCATGCCATTGTACTTGCGGCTGGTGGAAAAGTAAAAACATGGCAAAATGAAAATTTAAATTATTTATTATCTTCTCGTTATTCTTTTGTCAATACTGGTTTTTATGCATCCGCATCTTAATTTTTATTGAAGAATTATTTTAAAATACAATATTATTATGAATAAAATTGAAATAAAAATTTTAAACTCACATGTTAATGAAAGTTTATTAATACCAAAATATGCAACGATAGGATCGTCTGGGTTAGATCTTCGAGCTTGTTTGAAACAAAAAACCAGATTAAAATCCCAAAAAACTATCTTGGTTCCAACAGGAATAGCAATATATATTGCAGATCCAAATATGACAGCATTGATTTTGCCTCGTTCTGGGTTAGGTCACAAGAAAGGAATTGTATTAGGTAACTTAGTTGGTGTAATTGATTCGGATTATCAAGGTGAATTAATGGTATCTCTTTGGAATCGAAGTGAAGAAGATTTTTATATTAATCCTTATGATAGAATTGCACAAATAATATTTATTCCGATTATTAAACCTCATTTTTCTTTAGTTAAAGAGTTTAATAAAACTGAACGTGCTAAAAAGGGATTTGGTCATTCTGGTTTGATATAGTAAATACATTATTTCTTTTTTCTAGAAAATACCATATTTTTGACGATATTCTATTAATTCAGGGACGTATTTTTTTAAGTTTTTATCTTCTCGCAAATAAGCAATCAAGTCTTCAATAGTAATTATTGAAATTATCTTATAACTTATCTTGCTATTAAGATGATCAATGGTGTGTAAATTTCTTTTTCCTTTTTCTTTTCTATCTAAAAGTACAAATATAGAAGATATTTCTGCTCCTTTTTCTTCAATTATTTCAATGGAGCTATGTATTGCTATGCCTGATGTAATTACATCGTCTAAGATAATAATTTTTTTATTATTAATTATTTGTCCGATTAAGTCTCCTTTTTCTCCATGTTTTTTTTGTTCTTTTCGGTTAAAAGAATAAGGAACATTTAAATTGTAATGATTTTTTAACGCTATAGAAGTAGCTACAACAATAGGAATTCCTTTGTATGCTGGACCAAATAATATGTCAAATTCTATTTTTGAATCTATTATAGAATGAGCATAAAATAATCCAATTTTAATAATATCTTTTCCTGTAGATAGTAGACCTGAATTAAAAAAATAAGGACTAGTTCTTCCTGATTTTAATTTAAATTTTCCAAACTGTAATGCTTTTTTTTTAAAAGAAAAATCAATAAATTCTTTCTTCCAGTCCATAAAAATTAAATCCTTATCAATCATAAAAATTTTAGAATAATATTTTCGATATTAATATTTTAATTGATATTAACAGTTAGTATGATTTTTATTAAATATAAAAAAGTTAATTTTTTATTTTATTGATGGCCCTTGCTGGATTTGAACCAGCGACCAAGCGATTATGAGTCGCCTGCTCTTACCACTGAGCTAAAGGGCCATATTTTTTTCTTTCTTTACTATAAATCAATTTTTTCTAATAATCTAGAATTCTTTTTAAAATTTTACATTTTTTAGAAAATATTTATATATATTTGACAGATACATAAAATTTTGATATATATATTTATATTCCTCTGTAGTTCAGTTGGTAGAACGGCGGACTGTTAATCCGTATGTCACTGGTTCGAATCCAGTCAGGGGAGAAAAAATTCATATTTAATCTAACAATAATATCAATCAATAATGAGTTTTAATTCTCTTGACAAGTTTCTTTTTTCTTTTGATAATTCTGCATTTTTAACAATATAATCATCTATTCTATCTTCATAATCATTTTTCATCATAAAAATTATCTTTTTTATTTCTTTATAATTCATGTCCAATGTAATATATTGACTAAGATTATCTAAAAGTAATATTCTTTTTTGATTATCCCGAATTTTTTTTTCAATATCGCATATTTCTCTTTTAATTTTGTTTTTTCTTCTAAACTTATGTACAAATTCTAATACATTTTTAAATGATTTTTTTGTTTCTGACATTCTAAACTCCTTTTATTAATATTAAACTCTACATTATATTTAGTTATTAAAAATGATACATTTAAAAACAACACCTACCTTTTTATTTTATGATTATGAAACTTTTGGAATACACACATCTTTAGATAAACCAGCTCAATTTGCATGTATTAGAACGGATATAAATTTAAATATTATAGAGAGTCCAGAGTGTTTTTATTGTTTTCCGTCAGATGATTATTTACCTGATCCTAATTCTGTTTTAATCACTAATATTACTCCTCAATATACGCAAAAATATGGAATGAATGAATATAATTTTTCAAAAAAAATATATTTTATTTTAACACAACCTCATACTTGTATTATTGGTTACAATAATATAAATTTTGATGATGAAATTACAAGAAACATATTTTATAGAAATTTTTTTGACCCTTATGAATGGAGTTGGAAGAATCAGAATTCTCGTTGGGATTTATTAAATTTATTAAGAGCATGTTATGCACTAAGACCAAGTGGTATAAAATGGCCCAAAAATAAATTAGGACTACCGAGTTTTAAACTATCAGATTTAACACAGATAAATAATATTATGCATGTTAATGCGCATGATGCTGCATCAGATGTATATGCTACCATTGAAATAGCAAAACTTATTAAAAAAAAACAACCTAAACTATTCGATTTTTTTTTTAAGATGAGACATAAACATCAATTATATAAATTGATTAATTTTAAAAAAAATGAACCAATTTTTTATGTTTCTAGTTTTTTTGGAGCAATTCGTCAAAATATTAGTTGTATATTGCCCATAGTATGGCATCCCAAAAATAAAAATATCTTAATTTCCATTGATTTATTTAAAGATATTAAAAAATTAATATTTTTATGCAAACATATTTCTTTTGAACATTCCTTTATTGAAAATTTATTTAATTTAGGAATAGTATTAGTATACTTTAATCGTTGTCCTATATTAGCTCCAATAAAAACAATACGTGAAGAGGACTATAATCGATTAAATTGTAATTTTTCTTTGTATAATGAAAAAATTGAGTTTGTAAAAAACAATTCTTATTTTATACAGAACATTAAAACTATTTTTTCTAAAGAAAATATTTTTAATAAATCTTCTGATGTTGATTTGCAAATATATGATTCTTTTTTTAATGTACATGATAAAAAGATTATCAAAATTATTAGAGAAAGCAAACCGTGTTATTTGAAAAAAATTTCTTTAAATTTTTATGATTCTCGTTTGCAAACTTTATTTTTTCGTTATCGTGCTCGTAATTTTTACGAGACATTAGATGGTAACGAAAAAAAAATATGGTTAAAACATTGCATGAAAATTTTAAATCCATCTTCTTTAAAAGAATATAAAAACAAGATTGAATTTTTATTGGAAGAATATTCTTCTGATGTAAAAAAAGTAATATTGCTTAAAGAATTATTAGATTATGTACGACAAAAATATCAAAAGTTATATATCACATAAGTATCACTTTACATTAATGTGCTTAATTTCATTGAATTTATATTTTTGTAAAAAATATACTAATTCTTTTAATTCTGAATCTTTTAGTGAATAAAAAAAAATATTGCTTTTTATTCTTTGACAAGAATTCACTTTTTTCAAATAATTTTTGATCTGAAATATTGTCTTTTCTGTGGAATTAATAAAAGATATCGATGGTTTATGTAAAATTTTCTTGATTTCTTTTTTTAATAATAAAAAATGAGTGCAGCCTAATATAATCGTATCAGGTTGTACTTTAAGATTAATCCACGGTTTAAAAATATTCTTTAATTCTATTATTGAAAAATTAATATTTCTAATTTTTTTTTCAGCTATTGAGGCTAGTGTATTTGTACCTATTGTTTTTATAATGTTAGAAGAATATTTTTTGTATATTATTTTTCTAGTATAAGAAGAATTAATTGTAGCTTTAGTTGCTATCAAACCAATGATTTTATTTTTTGTTATTTTTTCAGCATCTTTTATTGCAGGAAATACTCCAATGATAGGAAGATGAAATCTTTTTCTTAACGCCGATATTGCTATAGTACTCAATGTATTACAAGCTATTACAACGATAGTAATCGGATATTTTTTTTTTATTTTATCAATTATGTTTATACTTCTTTCAATAAGAAAGAGTTCTGTTTTATTTCCATAAGGAAATGCTTCATTATCTAAAACATAAATGTAATGAATGTTAGGTAAAAATTTTTTTATTGTTTTAAGTACAGATAGTCCACCTGCTCCAGAATCAAATATAAGCACTGTACGAATTGTTTCTTAAGTAATTAATATTTCATTAAAATACAGTTTTCAACTGTAACGTAAAAATATTTTATATAAAATAGTTTTATTTTTTGAATAAAAATAATATCATATATTTCTCTATTTTTTTGCGATCTTCAAGTTTAAACATATTCAGTTTGTTTTCATTGATTAAAATAGTTTGTTTCATAAGCCATTTGTTCCAAGCTTTTTTAGAGATTTCATTATATATTTTTTCTCCTAATTCACCTGGATAAGATTGAAAATCTTGACCTTCGGATTTTTTATTTAAAAAGGTACAAAAAATTATACGTTTCATTATTTTTAATACTCCTTATTTTTAAAAGTATCTTTTTGAAATATTTTGATGATTTTTTGTACGGGTTGAGGCAATCCTATATTTTGAGGATTTTTTAAATCATACCAAAGACCTGTATTATTTTGTGTATATAAATTTAAAATGCAAGATAATTTAATTAAAACTGGATGAATTTGCAAGATAAAATGACTAAATTTGTGAAAAAATGGTGCTATTTTTTCATATTTTTTTATGTTTATTTTTTTTTCTTCCAACCAATTTAAAGCTAAAATTTCATTATCAAATCTTGGAAAACAAAATAAATTATTCCAAATCTTATTTTGGATATTTTTTTCCATCCAAAAAGTATTGTTCAATTGAATAATAATAAACCAAGATTCTTTTTTAAGGTATATTTTTTTTATATTTTTTAAGGGATATTTTTCCCATTTTTCTTCCAATCGAGCAATACATTTTTGATTTAATGGACAAATATTACATTTAGGGTGTTTAGGAACGCAAATTTTTGATCCTATGTCCATCATAGCTTGATTGAATTTACCAGTATTATGTATTGGAGTAATTAGTTCAATGATATTCCATAATTTTTTTTCTGTTATTTTGTCTTGTAAATATCCAACAACACCATTGTAACGAATTAAAATTCTTTTTACATTTCCGTCTAAAATAGGATAAAAAAAATTTAATGATAAAGATAAAATTGCTCCTGCTGTAGTTCTTCCTATTCCTGGCAATTTAATGACATCTAAAAATTGATTGGGAAATATTCCTTGATGTTTTTGTTTGATTATTTGAGCTGATTTGTAAATATTTCTAGCTCTACTATAATATCCAAGACCGCTCCATAAATGTAAAACTTCATCTATATTGCTATTATTTATAGATTTTATATTTGGAAAATGTGATATAAATTTTTTAAAATATGGAATGACAGATTTTACGCTTGTTTGTTGTAGCATGATTTCAGATATCCATATAACATACAATGTTTTATTTTTTTGCCATGGTAAGTTTTTTCTACCATGTTTATGGTACCAGTTTAGTACTAACTGTGAAAAAAAATATGTTGTCATTATAATTTAACCGTTTTTATAAAAAATAAAATAAAAGTTATAGATCTATTTTTTAAAAAACACTAAAACTCTAATTTTTTTAAATAAAAAATAAATATGAGAAATAATATTCTAGTACCCAAATACGATCATGATGGTGTTTTTTTACGTCAAGTTCGTAGTTTTGTATGTCGAAAAGGTCGTATTACTAAGGCACAATTAAATGCTATTAAAAAATATTGGTCTTTAATGGGGATCGATTTTCAATTAAAACCATTAAATTTAATATCTGTATTTGATAATTATCATGCTCCAATTGTATTAGAAATTGGTTTTGGTTCAGGTGAATCGTTAGTTAAAAATGCAGTACATTTTCCTGATAAAAATTTCTTAGGAATAGAAGTATATAAGTCAGGAATAGGTTCTTGTTTGCATTTCGCTCATACTGCTAAAATTAAAAATTTAAGAATTATTTATCATGATGCAATAGAAGTCATGAATACTATGATTACAGATCGTGCTTTATCGAGTGTACAAATTTTTTTCCCAGATCCTTGGAATAAAAAACGTCATCATAAAAGAAGACTTTTAAAAAATAGTTTTTTGAAAATTATTGCAAATAAATTAATTGTTAGTGGTGTATTGCATATTGCTACTGATTCAGAAGAATATGCTTATTATATGTTAGATGAAATAAAAAATATTAAACAATATAAAAATTTATCTAAAAAAAATACGTTTGTTGAACGACCCATTTCCCGTGTAATTACTAAATTTGAAACAAAAGGATGTATTAAAGGTAATAAAATTTTTGATTTGATGTTTCAATTAATATTGTAATATTTTAATTTAAAAAGATTTCTAATAATAAATTTAAAAATAATTTTCCTTTTTTTGTTGTATCCCAATAATCTATTGTATTTATTAAAAATCCTTCTTTTATTGCTAATTGAATATTTTTTTCGATAACGATTTCATTCATATTAGTTTGTTCTCTGAAATGTTTTTTAAAAATAGGTTTATATAATCTAAAAACATTCATAAAATATTCAAATATTTTATCTTTTTCAGAAACTATACTTAGAGAATTTAAATAATTACCAGTTAAAAACTCATTGATGTTTTTATTTTTAAGAGTTCTAATAATTTTTCCATTTTTTTGAGTAATTTTTCCATGAGCACTGCATCCGATTCCTATATAATCTCCAAAATTCCAATAATTTAAATTATGTTGACACTGGTAATTTTTTTTTGAATAAGAAGATATTTCATATTTTTTATATCCTGCTTTTTTTAATAAATTATCTCCTTCGTGCAGCATACTGAAAATTAAATCTTCATTAGGTAGTTTTATTTTTCTGGCATAAAAAGGAGTATTAGGTTCTATAGTGAGTTGATACCATGATATATGATTTGGGGAATATTGAATAGCATATCGTAAATCTAATAATGCATCTTCTAATGATTGATCAGGCAAACCATACATTATATCTAGATTTAAATTATAATTATTTTTTTTAGATTCTTTAATAGCGTTTATTATTTCAGTAAAATTATATGTACGTTCTATTTTTTTTAATAAATTTGAATTAAATGTTTGAACTCCTATAGAAAAACGATTAATACCAGATTTCTTATAATTAATAAAACGTTTATATTCTAATTTTTTGGGATTTGCTTCTATACTTATTTCTGCAATATTAGAAACTATGCTTCTCTCTTTTATACCATTTAGTAATTGTTCTATAGATTGACTTGTTAGTAAACTCGGTGTTCCACCTCCGATAAAAATAGTATTTATTTCTCTTTGATCAATTAAAGATAAATCTTTTTCAAAATCTATTAATAAATGTTCAACATATTGTTTTTCAGGAATCATGCCCTGGATTGTATAAGAATAAAAATCACAATATCCACATTTTTTTAAGCACCATGGAATATGGATATATAAACTTATTGGAGGCGATATGAACATAATACTTTCATCTTTTTGTAGGTTTTTATTTTTTATAACATTTTTGTTTGTGGAAAATATTTCGTCCGATTCTTATCATATTGCTTGTAGCAAGTAAAGATTCTTTTATGTCATAACTTGTACCTAATGATAAAGTGTCTATTGAGGTGTATTGTTTTTTTAATTCATCGAAGATAATTTTTATTTTTTTGTATTGATTTTGAGTTTCAATAAAATCTTTATTTATTTTAGGCATAGCCATAATTCCTCTTAAATGAAGATTTGGCATTAAAGAGATTGTTTTTGCTAGTTGGTGACACTCTTGTATATTATTCACACCATTTTTATTTGATTCTCTAGAAATATTAATTTGTATTAAGACATTCATTGGAGTCAACTTTTTCAGTCTATATTTATTTAGTAAAATAGCACTTTTTTCTTGATCGATAGTTTGACACCAATCAAAATATTGAGCAATTGTTTTAGTTTTATTAGATTGTATTTTACCAATAAAATGCCAGTTAATATTTTTATATTTTTTTAATTCTATTATTTTTGAAATGCTCTCTTGTAAATAATTTTCTCCAAAATTATTTATTCCTGATAATATTGCTTGTTTAATAATATCAATATTTTGATTTTTGCTGACTGCTATTATGTTTATTTTTTTTATCAAGAGATTGTTTTCAATAACAATATTTTTTATATATTTTTTTAAAGATTTAAAATTCACATCTATATAATTCATTTTTTTCTCTTTGTTACAAAGAATGTTTTAAATACAACTAATTTTCAACGATATTTTCATTAAGCCAACTTTCTAATATAATCACAGCGGCAAAAGAATGAATTTTTTCTTTTTTTAATGCTTTAAAACCTCCTTTTTTAAAAATTACTGATTTAGCTTCTACAGTAGTTAAACGTTCATCATGCATTTTTACGATAACATTAAACTTATGTTGTATTAAATTAGCAAATTTTTCTGATTTATTAGTTATATCTTGTTTGGTGCCATTTATATTTAGTGGAAAACCAACAATAATATATTGAGGTTGCCAATACTTAATTAAATGTTGTACACTATCCCAGTTTGGATTTCCGTTATGAGCATTTAAAACCTGTAAAGGTCTTCCTTTTTTAATGATGTTTTCTCCTACTGCTACTCCAATTTTTTTTATACCAAAATCAAATGAAAGTAATATCATTTTATGCACTCTTTGATAATATTTTTTTTTCAATGTAATTTAATAACATACCAGTAATAGAAATATTTTTTTTTGATTCGATTTCACAAATACATGTTGGACTTGTAACATTAATTTCTGTTAATTTATCTCCTATAACATCTAATCCAACAAAAATTAAACCTCTTTCTTTTAAAATAGGAGCTAAATAATTAGCTATTTTCCAATCTGTTGTATTTAGTTTTTGTATTTTACCTTTTCCTCCAACAGCTAAATTGGCTCTAGTTTCTCCTATCATCGGAATTCGTGCTAAACACCAAGGTACAGGTTGTCCATTTACAATTAAAATTCTTTTATCACCAAATTTTATTTCTGGTAAATAGTTTTGAATCATACAATATTTTGTTTCATAATTTGTCATTGTTTCAACGATTACGGAAAAATTAGGATCATATTTTTTAATCCTAAAAATATTAGATCCTCCCATGCCATCTAATGGTTTTATTATAATATCTTGATATTCTTTCCAGAATTCTCGTATTTTTAAAAAACTTCTTGTTACTAAAGTATCAGTAGTAACTTCTGGAAACCACGATATAAACATTTTTTCATTGCAATCTCTCAAACTTTGAGGTTTATTGATAACTAATACGCCTTGTTCTTCTGCACGTTCTAGAATATACGTTGAATAAATAAATTCAGTATTAAAAGGAGGATCTTTACGCATTAAAATCACATCTAATTTACTTAAAGAAATATTTTGTTCTTCAGTAAATTCATACCATTTTTCTATATTTTTTTTTAATTTTATTAAACGCGTTCTTGCGTGTGCGTCTCCATTTTTTAAAAAAAGATCGTTCATTTCCATATAATAAATTATATGATTTCTTTTTTGAGCTTCTAGTAAAATAGCAAAGCTTGAATCTTTTTTAATATTAATAGATTCAATAGAATCCATTATTATACCTATTTTTAAATTATTTTTTTTATCCATATATTTCTTCTTAATAATTAAATGTTTTTATAAAAAATATTTCTAGATTGACTAAAATTAGTTATACCGTCATATATCTATGGCTAAAATAATATTATTTTAATTATCTTCTAAAATATTTTGATAATTTTTTTTATAAAATTTAATAGTTTTTAATATTTAAATAATTTATTTAAAAAAATCAGTTTTTTCATTGTTAAATAATTAAAAAAATATTTTTCTATAGTTATAATTTATATTATTTTTTTGAATTTAAAATATTTTGCATATTCAATCATATTTAGGACCTGCATAGTTGTCAAATCTAGACCAGTGTCCATTAAAAGTTAGACATACTGTTCCAATTGGACCATTTCTTTGTTTTCCTATTATTATTTCTGCAATTCCTTTAAAATCACTATTTTCATGATAAATTTCATCTCGGTATATAAACATTATTAAATCAGCATCTTGTTCTAAAGAACCTGATTCACGTAAATCTGAATTTACTGGTCTCTTATCAGATCTTTGTTCTAAAGAACGATTAAGTTGTGATAATGCTATCACTGGAACTTGAAGTTCTTTTGCTAATGCTTTTAAAGTTCTAGATATTTCTGCAATTTCAAGAGTTCTGTTTTCAGATAAAGCAGGTACTCTCATTAATTGAAGATAATCGACCATAATTAAAGTTAATCCATTATTCTCACGGTAAATACGACGTGCTCTTGAACGTACTTCACTAGGAGTTAATGCTGAAGAATCATCAATATAAATATTCTTTTTTTTGAGGAGAATATTGATTGTACCAGACATGCGCGCCCAATCTTCATCATTTAATTGTCCAGTCCGAATTCGTGCTTGATTAACTCTAGATAATGAAGCTAACATACGCATCATAATTTGTTCTCCAGGCATTTCTAAACTAAAAATGAGTACCGGTTTATCATATAACATAGCAGCATTTTCACATAAATTCATCGCAAATGTTGTTTTTCCCATAGAAGGTCGTGCTGCAATAATAATAAGTTCAGAACGCTGTAAACCTGACGTTTTTTTATTTAAATCTTGATATCCAGTATTAATTCCTGTTACTCCATCATGAGGTGATAAAAATAACTTTTCAATGCTAGCAACAGTTTCATCAAGAATTTGCTCAATATTTTTAGGTCCTGAATCTTTTTTAAAACGTTTTTCTGCAATTTTAAAGACACTTGATTCTGCATAATCTAATAGTTCTTCACTTTTTCGACCTTGTGTATCATATCCAGCATTGGCTATTTTATTAGCTACCAATATCATTTCTCTTACTATTGCACGTTCTCGAACTATATCAGCATATGCAGTAATATTTGCTGTACTAGGAGTGTTTTTTGATAGTTCTGCCAAATAAGAAAATCTGCCTACACTTTCTAATTTGCCTTTTTGTTCTAAAGACTCAGACAAAGTGATTAAATCGATTGGATACCCTAGATCGAGAAGCTGTTGCATTTCTTGAAATATTAAACGATGAGGTTTACTAAAAAAATCATCAGCAACTACATGCTCTGAAACCGTATCCCATTGTTCATTATCTAACATTAAACCACCTAATACTGATTGCTCTGCTTCTAAAGAATGAGGTGGAATCTTTAATCTGTTAATTTGATTTAAATATAATTTATTCTTAGCCATATTTATTGCATATACCATTATTTAGTGAATTTCTGTAAAATTATATCTTAATATTGCAATAATACACTATCTAAGAACTAATCTATTCCAGTCATTTTTTATATCTAAATATTTTTGTAAAATAAAATGTATTTTTAAATTCATTTAATTACATTTAAATATGTATAGAAAAAATTTTTAATTATATTTAGTTAAAAATAACTATTTTAAATAATATTAAATATTTATATTAATCAAATATTTTTTTGTGTATTAAATATTCATTCATATTTTTAAAAATTTTATTTAGTAAATGAATCTTCATTTTTTTTAAAAAATAAATAGTTTCTTAGAAAAAAGAAAATAATATAGCATTTTTATAGATTTCATTGTACTAAATAAAATATTAACCATGTATAATTTATTATTTATATATAAAAATATATTATTTTTTGCATCGAATTTTAAAAATGGAGTTTTTATTATGGCAAGTAGAGGCGTTAATAAAGTTATTCTTATTGGACATTTAGGACAAGATCCAGAAGTACGTTATATGCCCAATGGTAATGCAGTAGTAAATATGACTTTAGCAACTTCAGAAAATTGGAAAGATAAAAATACTGGAGAAAATAAAGAAAAAACAGAATGGCATAGAATAGTATTATTTGGAAAATTAGCAGAAATTGCCGGTGAATATCTTCGAAAAGGTTCTCAAGTATATATTGAAGGATCACTACAAACTAGAAAATGGCAAGACCAAAATGGTTTAGAACGTTATACTACAGAAATTGTTGTAAATATTGGTGGGACTATGCAAATGTTAGGTAGTCGTAATTCTCATTTACAAACAATACCAACAAATCATAATAGTAATTTAGTTAAAACAAAAAAAATAGATCAAGTAGATTTTGAGAAAAATACAGATTCCTATAAATCAAATAAAGATTTAATTAATGCGTCTGCAGAAATAGATTTTGACGATGAAATTCCTTTTTAATATAACTTTATAAAGGTGTAATTTATTCAGGCCCCATTTTTTGGGGCCATATATTTATATTTCAAAGTAATTTTGTAAAATTGAGTAAAATAGAACAAAATTCTTTTGAATGTGAAATAAATGGAATATGAGTTGCTTTTTTGATAATAACTGAACTAGTATTGAGCCATTTTTCGTCAAGTATATGTATAATTTTTTGGGGAACTAAATTATCCATTGAGCCATATATTCTCAAAAAAGGAACTTTGATAAAAGTCATTTCTAAACGCAAATCCATTGAACAAATTATTTCTAAACCATTTTTTAACAAGTTTACATTAGGTTGCGATTGAGAAAATACTATTTTTCTTAAACTGGTTAAATTATAAAAATATTTTTTTGGGTCTTTTTGTTGCAAATAAAAAAAATTACGTATTGTTTGATTGTAATTTGTTGTTAAATCAGAATAAAATTGATATGCTGTATGTTTTTTTATTCCCGGCCAATTTTTTTTTTCTATAAAACATGGAGAAGAGGCCACACTAATTAAAGCTAAAATGTGCTCTGGATAAGATAACGCAATACGACTTGCAATTAATCCACCTATAGACCATCCTAACCAAATAGAATTTCTAGGCATCTTATTATATAACATTTCAATTAATTCTTCCGTTTTCATAGAAGACATGTTTTTATTTATTCCACACCCAGGTAAATCAATTAAATAAAATTTAAAAAAAAATGGAGTTTTTGAGTAATAAAAAACCATATTTTAGAATTTATTCCCCAACCACTAAGTAGGATTATATTTATTTTTCCCGTTCCTATAGTATTCCAACAAAATTTTTTCATTTTTTCTATTTCCCTTAATGAAATTTTATTTAAAAAAATATTTAGATTACACTTAAATGTTCTTGTTTTTTTTAAATAAATTAGTAAAATTATGAATTAAACAAACATTTATTAAAATAAATTTCATGATAACTATCTCTAAAAACGCACAAAAATATTTTGCAACACTTTTATCTAATGAACCTACTGGCACTCAAATACGTGTCTTTATAGTCAATCCTGGTACTCCTAGTGCAGAATGTGGAGTAGCATTTTGTCCTCAAAATGAAATAGAAGAATTAGATATCGAATTAAAATATGATGAATTTTTTGTTTATATTAATAGAAATATTCTCTCTTATTTTAAAAATGCAGAAATTGATTTGATAATTGATAAATTGGGCTCTCAATTAACATTAAAAGCACCTTATGCCAAGAGTAATAGATCTCAAAAAACATTTTCATTAGAAGAGAAAATAAAGTATTTTTTAGATGTTGAAATTAATCCTCAATTATCAAGTCATGGAGGACAAGTAAATTTAATTGAATTTGATAAAAATGGAACTGTTACGATACAATTTAGTGGAGGCTGCAATGGATGTTCTATGATCGGATTAACTTTAAAAGAGACAGTTGAAAAAAAGTTATTAGCTTCTTTTCCTGAAATAAAAAAAGTATGTGATAAAACAGAACATTTACACGGACAGCATTCTTTTTATTAGTTTTATTAAAGCGGAGTTAATTCTCCACGTAAATTATTTTGCATTTGAAGACAAATTTTTTCTTTAGATATATTTTGACTAAGTAAAAAGTGCAATTTTGTTAAGGCGGCTTCCATTGTTAAATCATAACCACTAATTACTCCAACTTTGATAAGAGAGCTTCCTGTTGCATATCCGTTCATATCTACTCTTCCTGATGCACATTGTGTTAAATTAATAATAATAATATTTTTTTGATGACATGCAATATGTAATTCTTGTAAAAAACCTTTATTTTGAGGGGCATTTCCGATTCCGTATGTACATAAAATTAATGCTCTAACTGGGTGTAGTAAAAAATTTTGAATAACTTTAGTAGAAATTCCGGGGTAAATAGTAATGATACTAATAGGTTGAGGTATTATTTGATAGACTTTTAGATTTTTTTTGTTTTTTTCTAATTTTTCTTGAGAAGAATAACGAATATTGACGCCAACTTCTAATAATGGTTCTAAATTAGGAGAAGAAAAAGCATCAAAACCATCAGCATGCGATTTAGTTGTTCTATTGCCCCTATAAAGTTTGTTATTAAAAAATAAAGTAACTTCATTAATAGGATGATGAGCTGCCATTAGCAGTGAATTTAATAGATTTTGACGACCATCAGATCGAATTTCTGATAAAGGAATTTGAGAACCAGTTATGATTACAGGTTTTTCTAAATTTTCTAATATAAATGATAGAGCAGAAGCTGTATATGCCATGGTATCTGTTCCATGAAGAATGACAAATCCATCATACTGATGATAATTTTTTTTATGTCATAAGCAATCATTTGCCATTCTATTGGTGTCATATTAGAAGAATCAATTAATGGTTCATATTCTTTAACAGTGACGTATGGCATTTCTTGGCTATGAAATTCAGGCATTTTTAGAAGTTGTTTTTGAAGATATCCAGACACAGGAATATATCCATATTTTGATTTTTGCATACCAATAGTACCGCCTGTATATGCAATATATATAAACTTTTTCTTCATTGAGCAACTCTGTTTTATCATTTATGTAATATAGTATTATAAATATTTATATTATAATAAAACATAAAATGTTATTAAATTTGAATGTATTTTAACAATGTAAAAATATTTTAGATTAATAAAATTATGTGTATATGATGTATATAATTTTTTATAATCTTACTATTTTTTAAAAATAAATCAAGATCACTAATATGAGCTCTTTAAAACAGATTTCTAATATTTTTTTAATTAAATAAATTATTTTTTAAAAAATTATATTTTTATAAGTTTTTAGAACTGCATATTTTTAAATGAGTGTATATATGTTTAATGCAAATCATGAACGGGAATTAAGTAAAAGAAGAACTTTTGCTATTATTTCTCATCCTGATGCTGGAAAAACCACTATCACTGAAAAAATATTATTTTTTGCGAAAGCCATTCGTACTACTGGAACCATCAAAGGAAGAGAAAATGGGAAATATGCTAAATCAGATTGGATGAATATTGAAAAAGAACGCGGTATTTCTGTGACAACTTCTGTTATGCAGTTTTCATATAAAGATGTTTTAATAAATTTATTAGACACTCCAGGTCATCAAGATTTTTCAGAAGATACATATCGAATTCTTACTGCCGTAGATTGCTGTTTAGTGATTATTGATGCAGCTAAAGGTATAGAAGAACAAACAAAGAAATTAATAGATGTCACGCGTATTCATAATACTCCTATTATTACTTTTATTAATAAACTTGATCGAGATAGTCGAGAGCCAATAGATATTTTAGATGAAATCGAGAAAAAACTAAAATTAAAGTGCATTCCAATCACTTGGCCTATAAGTTGTGGAAAAAATTTTCAAGGGGTATATCATATTTATGATAAATTTATTTGCTTATACAAAAAACAGTTTTTAAAAAAAAAAAAAATATTAACCAATAACGATTTTTTTAGTTTATCTGATATTTTATTAGATCAATATATTGGAAAAGAATTAGCAGAACAAATTCGTCAAGAATTAGATTTGATCATAAATGTATATCCAAAATTTAATAAAAAAAATTTTCTACGAGGTGTTTCAACACCTGTTCTGTTTGGTAGCGGGCTTAAGAATTTTGGAATTGATCATATATTGACTAGCTTAATAAAATGGGCTCCATCTCCATTATGTCGTCAAAGTAATATAAGACAAGTGAATCCTGAAGAAACAAATTTCACAGGGTTTGTATTTAAAATTCAAGCGAATATGGATTTAAAACATCGCGATCGAATAGCGTTTATGAGAATTGTTTCAGGACAATATACAAAAGGTATGCAATTAAGACATGTACGAGCAAAAAAAAATATTACTATCTCAGATGCATTTTCTTTTTTAGCTGGGGATAGAGTTGTAATAGATAAAGCTTATCCTGGCGATGTTATAGGACTGCACAATCATGGAACTATTAAAATTGGAGATACTTTTACACAAGGAGAAGAAATTAAATTTATTAACATACCAAGTTTTGCACCAGAAATATTTCGTCGTATTTATTTAAAAAATCCTCTTAAGCAAAAACAATTAATGAAAGGTTTAATTCAATTATCAGAAGAAGGAGCTGTTCAAGTATTTCGTCCTATTCTTAATAATAATATAATTCTAGGTACTATCGGAATATTACAATTTGATGTTGTTATTGCACGTTTAAGAATAGAATATAATATAGATGCAATATATGAAAAAGTTAATATTGTTTCTGCTCGTTGGATTAGATTTAACAATAATAATATTGTTGATCATTTTAAAAAAAACAATAATTCTTATTTAGCATATGATGCTTCTAATAATTTAATATATTTAGCACCTAGCCTTGCTAATTTAAATATAACTATGACTCAGTATACCGATGTTTTTTTTGATAAAATACGAGAACAATAATATTTTAAAAAATTAAAAAATATTTTTTAATAAATTTTTTGGAAGTTTAAAAATGAAACGAGTTTTTTTAATTGTTTTAGATTCTTTTGGAATAGGTTCCAGTGCTGATGCTTATAAATTTAATGATACTGGCTCAAATACATTTGGACATATAGTAGAAAAGTGTTTTTTAGGTCAAGCAAATATAAAACGAAAAGGTTCTTTGTATATTCCTAATCTAGTAAAGTTAGGAATAATAAATGCATTTAAAGAATCTACGGGAGTATATCCTATAGGGTTTAGCAGCAATTTAAATGTAATTTCTGCTTATGGTTTTGCTAGTGAAATATCTTCAGGGAAAGACACTACTTCAGGACATTGGGAAATTGCTGGAGTTCCAGTTTTAGATGATTGGTTTTATTTTCATAAAAAAAATAATAGTATGCCTAATACTTTATTAGAAAAAATTTTACAAGTTTCTAAGTTAACAGGTTTTATTGGAAATTGTCATGCATCAGGAACTGATATTATAAAAGATCTAGGTGAAGAACATATTCAAACAAACAAACCAATTTTATATACTTCATCAGATTCCGTTATTCAAATTGCATGTCATGAAGATTTTTTTGGTTTGCTACATCTATATAATTTATGCAACACTGTTCGTTCTATTTTAGATCAATGTAAATATAAAGTTGCACGAGTAATTGCACGACCTTTTATTGGAGAAAATAAATATAATTTTAAACGTACAGGTAATAGACGTGATTTTTCAATTAAACCTTTTTCTACAACAGTAATGAACAAACTAATAGATGAAAAAAAAGGACAAGTAATTGCAATTGGTAAAGTTTCTGATATTTATGCCGGAGTAGGAATAAGTAAGAAAATCAAATCTACTGGTTTGAACGAATTATGTAATACCACTATTCAGGAAATAAAATCAGCTACAAATAATACTCTGGTTTTTACTAATTTAGTAGATTTTGATTCAAATTGGGGTCATCGTCGTGATGTTTCCGGATATGCTAGAGGTTTAGAGTTTTTTGATCAAAGATTATCTGAAATAATAAGTTTAGTTAAAAAAAATGATTTATTAATTTTAACAGCAGATCATGGATGTGATCCAACATGGAAAGGAACAGATCATACACGAGAAAATGTTCCTGTATTAATTTATTCTCCAGGTATAAAAACTGGTTTTTTAGGTCATCGAAAAACGTATTCTGACATAGGTCAAACCATTGCAAAACATTTTTTATTATCTGACATGTTATACGGCGAAAGTATGCTTTAAAAATTGAAACTATTAATTTATGCTAAAAAAGGAAAAAATAAGTGTCTACAGTTCATATTAATAGTCAAAAAAATGATTTTTCAGATATAGTTCTTATGCCAGGAGATCCTGTTCGAGCAAAATATATTGCTGAAAAATACTTAGATAATTATATTCAAATCAATAATACTCGTTTAATGTTGGCTTATACTGGATTTTATAAAAATAAAAAAATATCAGTCATGAGTCATGGGATAGGAATACCATCTGCTTCGCTTTATGTCAGAGAATTAATCTCCGAATATCATGTAAAAAAAATTATTCGTATAGGAACTTGTGGCGCTGTACGAGATGATATAAATTTACGTGATATAGTGATCAGCATGGGTGCTTCTACTGATTCCAAAGTAAATAGAATAAGATTTAATAATCATGATTTTGCAGCGATTGCAGATTTTGATATGATCTGCAAAACAGTTGAAGTGGCAAAAAAAATGAACATTAAAGTTTATATAGGTAATTTTTTTACAACAGATTCTTTTTATAATGATGATAAAGAAATTCTTCATATTTTAAAAAAATATAATATTCTTGGAATAGATATGGAGACTGCGGGGATATATGCAGTAGCTTCTGAATTTAAAACTAAAGCGTTATCAATATGTACTGTATCCGATCATATTTTAAATAAAGAAAGTCTCACATCAAAAGATAGAGAATCTAGTTTTAACGACATGATTAAATTGGCTTTGGAATCTACTTTATAAAAAATATTTGTATATATTTGATTTAAACGCATATATTTTTGGTGAGAAAGGGATTCGAACCCTTGATACGTTTCCATATACACGCTTTCCAGGCGTGCTCCTTAAGCCTCTCGGACATCTCACCATGTTTATTTTTTTATATGTTATACTAAAAAACATTTTTATGTTTTATATAATATTTTAATCTAAAAAAATAGATTGCGTCAAGTTTTTACTTGATTAAATTATTTTTGATATATATTAAAATATAAAATTATCAAATTTATATTTTTATATTATCAGAAAAAAGTAGATTTTTTTAAAAGAAAAATAGAAAATATTATGCTGATTCTGATAGAATACATTTTAAATTTTATATGTTTAATTAGTATTTTTAAATAAATTTGTCAATTTATCTTTTTTATTTCAATATAATTATATTAATACAATTAATTAAAAGGGAAAAATCTATTCATGAAAAACACCATAAGATATTTTATTGTTTAAAATAATTAATTTTATTTTAATAGTATGAATTTATGTCCTGCCAGCAAAATATGCTGAGCACCGGTTTTATTAACGAATTATCTTAGTAATAAAAAAATGGCAGAAAAACGAAATATCTTTCTAGTTGGACCGATGGGTGCTGGAAAAAGCACTATTGGTCGTCAATTATCTCAACAACTTAACATGGAATTTTTTGATTCTGATCAAGAGATTGAGAAGCGCACTGGTGCTGATATAAATTGGGTTTTTGATGTAGAGGGTGAACTTGGTTTTCGTACCAGAGAAAGAAAAATTATTGATGAATTAACTACTAAACAAGGTATTATTCTTGCTACAGGAGGAGGATCAGTCAAGTTTAAAGAAACTCGTAATTTTTTATCAGCTCGAGGTATTGTAATTTATTTAGAAACAACAATTGAAAAGCAATTATCACGTACTAAAAGAGATAAAAAAAGACCATTATTACAAGTACCAACGTCCAATCGTACTATATTGGAAACTTTGGCTTATGAAAGAAACCCTTTATATGAAGAAATCGCAGATATTAGAGTTCAAACTGATGATAAAAGTGCTAAATCTGTAGCTTTTAATATAATTCGTTTATTAGAAAAAATATAATAAAGTACTTAGAATAAAACAATTTGTGGAGTATAAAGAATTGTGGAACAGTTAAAAGTTATTCTAGGAAAACGGAGTTATCCTATTAGTATAGGTTCTGGGATTATTCAAGAAGATAACATCTTTTGGCCTTTAAAACCAGGCGATCAAGCGATGCTAGTGACTAATAAAACACTTGCTAATCTTTTGAAAGATAAAGTTTTGTATCATTTAAGAAAATCTGGAATAAAAATAGATCAAGTAATTCTATCAGATGGAGAACAATATAAAACATTAAATGAAATGGAATTAGTTATTTCTGCTTTACTAGAAAAAAAACATGCACGTGATACTACTTTAATTGCATTGGGCGGTGGGGTTATAGGTGACTTGACTGGTTTTGCCGCTTCTGTTTATCAGAGAGGTGTACGGTTTATTCAAATACCAACTACTCTTTTATCTCAAGTAGATGCTTCTATTGGTGGAAAAACGTCAGTTAATCATTTGCTCGGTAAGAATATGATAGGTTGTTTTTGGCAACCATCCTCTGTAATTATTGATATCGATTGTTTAAAAACACTTCCTTATAATGAACTAGTATCGGGTATGGCAGAAGTTATTAAATATGCTATTATTTTTGATGAAATGTTCTTTTCTTGGTTAGAAGAAAATATTGAAGCTGTTTTATCTCTTAATCATAAAGCCATGGCTTATTGCATAAAAAAATGTTGTAAACTAAAAGCACAATTAATTTCTCTTGACGAAAGAGAAAAAAATTTTAGAGCACTATTAAATCTTGGTCATACTTATGGTCATGCGATTGAGGTTCATGCTGGTTATGGTAATTGGCTTCATGGTGAAGCAATATCTGTAGGAATAGTAATGGCTGCACGTACTTCAGAATTATTAGGATACTTAAACACAGTAGATTTTAAAAGAATACTTATGTTATTAAAAAGAATTGGTTTACCTGTAAAAGGACCGAAAAACATGTCAGCGGCTTCATATATTCCGCACATGATGAGAGATAAAAAAGTAATTTCCGGAGAAATTAGATTGGTTTTGCCATTAACTATTGGTAAAGCAGAAATTTATAGTAATATAGATAAAAATGTTATTTTGACTGCAATTAAAGATTCTCAATAGTTTTACATCATCCAAATATGAGAATTATTTATATATGATATTAAATTTTTAATTATATTTTTTGCTCTTATAGTTTTATTATTTAATAAAAAATTATATGTCCGATATTTTTTAAATACAAGTGATATTAGATATAAAAAAACTTTTATAATTAATTTTTTTAAAATTATAAAAATAAAACTATAGAGAGTAAAAACAATATCTTAAATTTTTTAATAAATACTTTTACGTTAAATTGATCAATAAAAATACACAAATATTTTATGAAAAAAAAACGCTCTTTTTTAAAGTGGGCAGGGGGGAAATACTTAGTACTAGATGATATTCTTAAAATTCTTCCGAAAAGAAAATGTCTAATTGAGCCTTTTGTAGGTGCGGGTTCTGTATTTTTAAATACTAATTATAATAGTTATATTTTAGCAGATATTAATAGTGATCTTATTAATTTGTTTAATATTGTTAAAACACGTATTTTAGATTTTGTTAATGATGCACAAGCTTTTTTTACTCCTCGTACTAACAAGTTAGATTTTTATTCTATACATCGTGCTATATTTAATAGTAGTTCTAATAATTATCAGAAAGCTTTAATTTTTTTATATTTAAATAGACATTGTTATAACGGATTATGTCGATATAATTTAAAAGGAGAGTTTAATGTGCCTTTTGGACGTTATAAAAAACCATATTTTCCACAAAAAGAATTATATCAATTTTCTGAACACGCTCAAAAAGCAGTATTTACATGTTCTTCTTATAATATTACTTTAAAAAATATTAGTACTGATTCTGTAGTATACTGTGATCCACCTTATATTCCTTTATCTAAAACCTCTAACTTTACTGGATATTACGTTAATAATTTTGATTTTTATGAACATAAAAAATTAGTATATCTCATAGAATCTATTGTTAAACAAAGATCTATTCCTTTTCTGATATCAAATCAAGATATTTTGTCTACACGTTTATTATATCACAAAGCTTTTTTGTATTTTATAAAATCTCCACGTTCTATTGGTTGTACTATAAATAGTCGGAAAAAAATTAATGAATTATTAGCATTATATAATTAATATTATTTTTTAAAAAAATACCATATTAATATATTTGAAATAAAGGATAGGAAAATAATATGAAAAAATTTTTTTTAGCTTCTTCAATTTTATCTGCTGATTTTGCACGTTTAGGAGAAGAGACTCAAAAGGTAATAGATGCAGGAAGTGATTTAATACATTTTGATGTTATGGATAATCATTATGTACCTAATTTGACTATGGGTCCTATGATTCTAGAATCATTGCGCAATTATAATATCACAGCACCTATCGATGTGCATTTAATGGTAAAACCAGTAGACAATTTAATCCCTCAGTTTGCCAAAGCTGGAGCTACTTTTATTACCTTTCATCCTGAAGCTACTGATCATATTGAACGAACAGTCCATTTAATTAAAGATCATGGATGTAAAGTGGGATTAGCTTTTAACCCAGCAACTCCTCTAAACTTCCTTGATTATATATTAGAAAAATTAGACTTGATTTTATTAATGTCAGTTAATCCAGGATTTGGAAATCAGTCTTTTTTACCATCTACATTGAATAAATTACGTCAAGTAAGAAAAATTATCGATTCTAACTTTTCTGATATTCTTCTAGAAGTGGATGGAGGAGTAAAATTAGAAAATATTGCTGAAATAGCATTTTCTGGAGCAAATGTTTTTGTTATTGGTTCTGGATTATTTAAATATTCTAATTATAATTTAATTATTAAAAAAATTCGACAAGAACTAGAACATACTTCTTCAAAATCTATTCATTAATATTTTATTTGGAATATACAATGATTTTTTTCAAACCTGTTGTGTTTAGTGCCGTACAACCTTCTGGAAATTTAACTATTGGAAATTATATAGGCACCATGCGTTATTGGTCTAAAATGCAAAATAATTATGATTGTTTATATTGTATTGCTGATCTACATGCATTAACTGCACAAGAAAAAAAGTTATGTTTAAAAAAAAATACATTTGATGCATTATCATTTTATTTAGCTTGTGGAGTAGATCCTCAAAAAAGTATTATTTTTATTCAATCTCATGTTTATCAACACAGTCAATTAAATTGGATTCTAAATTGTTTTAGTCAATTTTCAGAATTACTCCGTATGACACAATTTAAAGCAAAAAAAAGTATGGACGGAAAATACGTACAACACACAAATGTAGGCTTGTTTAATTATCCAGTCTTGATGGCATCAGATATTTTATTATATCAAACTAATTTTGTTCCAGTGGGACAGGATCAAAAACAGCATGTAGAATTAACTCGAACTATAGCTAAGCGTTTTAATTCTGTATATGGCAATATATTTACATTACCAGAACCATTAATTCATCAATATGGTTCTAAAATTATGTCTTTATTAGAACCAAAAAAAAAGATGTCTAAATCTGATCTAAATAAAAATAATGTAATTTTTTTATTAGATGATATACGATCTGTTATTTTAAAAATCAAGCATGCTGTTACTGATTCAGACAGACCATCTAAAATAGACTATCATTTAATAAATAAACCAGGAATTGCTAATTTATTAGAAATTCTTTCTGCTATTACTAATAAAGAAATTAATGTTTTATTACAAGAACTAGATGGTATGATGTATTCAGAATTAAAAAGTATTGTATCAGATTGCTTGTCTAAGTTTTTATCTAAATTACAAAAATCCTATCATTATTATCGCAATAATGAATCTTATTTAAAAAAAATAGCATACGAGGGAGCAATAAAAGCTCAATTGAGATCTGAAGAAACTCTAAAAATAATACATTCTAAATTAGGAATAGTGCCATTTTTTAAATAAACCAGAAATTATTTTTCTAGTTTATTTTTAAATATAATAGTAATTTTAATTAATAATATTTGTATTAAATTGTTTTACAGGATCTTTCTATTTTTTGTATTTATATAAATTAATATAGATAAAAAAAATACTATACCATATAATATATTTGAACTTATTAATGTAGCATATAATCCTTTTCTTTCTACTATAGGACTAGTAACAATAAATGTAAGCAGAGTTCCTATTGTACCAAATAGTAAAATTAAATTTATTAATTTTGGAGAAGGTTCTTTTATTTGCAATGATGCTAATGTTATTATAATAGTATAAATAGCACTGGAGAAAAAACCTAAACTAATAATCATATATTTCTGTAATAGAAAACTCTCGCTATGAATAAACCCATACATTAATATAGTAGAAATACTAGTAAGAAATATAAAGATACGATTTAAATCAAAAAATTTAATAATACAACTAAAAAACCACATGCCAATCATATAAGACATCCAAAAACTACTGACTAAACTACCTGTTTTTTTTATATTAACATGCATATATTCAGTAATATATTGTGGGACCCAAGAAATAAATCCTAATTGTCCTAAAATATATAATAATGCTGCTATAGATAATAGTAAAACATTGATATTCCATTTTTCTTTTATATTGTTAATTTTTTTTATATCAGTTTTTAACTGTGTAAAATTTAGATTAATTGTTAAAATAAAAATAAGTAAATAGATTGCTCCTATGCATATATAAGTCCAATACCAAATAATTTTATTTTCTAAAAGAAAAGCGGTAATAATTGGAAATATCATACCTGACATACTAAAAAAAGAGTCAGTTAATAATAATTGAGAACTTCTTTGTGAACCTGAATATAAATTAGTGATAATAAACGTGCCTATCGACATAGTTATTCCACTAACTAATCCAAGTATAAATATATTCATTGAAAATAAAAATACATTCTTACCAAGAACTATACCTGTTATAGATATAATTGTAAGAACAAATCCAAGTATAAGTTGTTTTTTTAATGATATAATTTCTATCAACCAAGAATTAAGAAAAATGGATATCAGAATTCCTCCATTTAAAAATGTAAACGTATTGCTCATTTGAGATACAGTTAAATGAAAATAATTAGCAATATTTCCCATGATCATCCCAGTAACAACGACTAATGCGCCCGTAAATGCATATGAAAAAAAACTAATCCATGTAAGTCCTATTCGGTTCATTTTTTTCATTTTTTGTGCCTTATTATAAATAATAAATTTATAAAAATATTATTAAATATATTATATATTTTATTATTTCATCTTTAATTAATGTTATATAAAATAATCTTATTTTTTTTTTAATCATCAAGAAAACATTGATTAAAATTTAAATGTTTTAATAAAATAAGTTTAATTTTACTGAAATATGATGTATATTTTATTTTTAAAAATTTACAGTATATTGAATATAATTTAAAATATTTTATAAAGAGTTTTAATATAAATATATTTTAGGAAATTTAATGATATCAAAAAAAAAATTAATGACACGAGATACTTTTGATGAGTTAATTTTACCTTTTTATAATCCTGTTTCTTTTATTCCTATAAAAGGAAAAGGCAGTCGTATATGGGATCAATCAGGTAAAGAATACATTGATTTCTCCGGAGGTATTGCCGTTTCATCATTAGGACACTGCCATCCCCTTTTAAATAAAGCATTAAAAAAACAAAGTAAAATATTATGGCATGTAAGCAATTTTTTTACGAATGAACCAAGTTTAAAATTAGCTAAAAAATTAATTTCATTTAGTTTTGCATCGAAAGTTTTTTTTGCAAATTCTGGTGCTGAAGCTAATGAAGCCGCTTTCAAATTAGCACGTTATTATTCATCTAAAATATATAATATTAAGAAAAATAAAATTATTTCTTTTTATAATTCATTTCATGGACGTACATTTTTTACTGTTTCTGTTGGCGGACAATCAAAATATTCTGATAGTTTTGGACCTAAACCCTCAGGAATAATACATGCTTCATTTAATGATATTGATACGGTAAAAGACTTAATTAATGAAAATATTTGTGCGATAGTTATAGAATTAATTCAAGGAGAAGGAGGAATAGTACCAGCTACTATACCTTTTATTAAAGAACTACGATTACTTTGTAATCAGTATAATATTCTTTTGATATTTGACGAAATACAAACTGGAATAGGTAGGACCGGAAAATTGTTTTCTTATGAACACTATGGTGTCACTCCAGATATTTTAACTCTTGCAAAATCATTAGGAGGAGGTTTTCCAATCAGTGCAATGTTGACTACAGATAAAATTGCATCTG
>JANEHU010004874.1:0-27546 GCA_027563435.1 Nasonovia ribisnigri
AAACACTCATAGCCAAACCCGTTCAACAGCTCCCATGCACAAGCACAGAACCTCAAACTCTTATTTCTCCAACACAATTGACAGAAAAAATAACCCCATTATTAAAAACTACTAAACCCAGTTGGGTTAAAGAGATGATGGATGCTAAGGAAAAGCAATTTGAATTCTTTAAAACTCATGGGGAAAAAATGGAACAAAGGTAACTTTATCTAAAAACTTTTTCACAGTTGTACCTATTATAACGATTTGCTGTAAATTAAATATGTAGTTTTATGAGTTGCCATTGCCATACTTATTTTTTATCTACATTAAAATTTTAGCAATGCAAACACATAATTTTGAATTTTCAAAAAACATTATAAATCGTTATATAAATGTTTCAGAATGTTAGAGTTAGGGGTAAGGATTGACGAAGATAGAGACCTGAAGGCCAAGTTGTTAAAATCTCTAGAAAATTCAAATGCAATCGAGCAACAAAAATTAGAATTGTTCAAAGAAATGTTTACAGATAAATCAAAATAGTTCCTAATAATAATTTAAAAAATGATCTTGTTAAATATTAATATTTTTAAATAAGTTTAAGTACTATAAGTTTTTTAAAATGTCGTATGTTGTATAATTTGTTACAGTTCGAGGTATGATAAGTTCTTTTAATTATTTTATAATTTTAATTAATAATTGTTTACACAGAGTATATTTGAATTTGAAAGACTGAAAGGTTCTAGTCTAAAATGAAATAAATGTGATATTTAAAAAACGTTCTTTAAAATATTGTTTGCATAATATACCTTTATTATTTAATTTTAACTTTAAGTTTGTTATTGTTCATAATTTAATGCACATAATTCATCTCGTTTATTTATTCCATTCCCTGTATCAGGTACTGCAGGTGGAATATACTGTTCATATTCTTCAACTTCAATGTCATCACCTTGAGACATGCAGATATTGTGAAGAACACAGGCAGCTGTTATTATCAAACCACAATAACTTTTATGGTATACATCTAATAATCTAATATTAAAGTTTGTAAGAATTTGATGTAAATAAACTCCAAGTCAAAAATATATATACCTTAATTTTCGAAACCTGCCAATCAGTTTACCAAAGCTCTGTTCAACAACTACTCTGGAACTACTAAGAGTTTGATTGAAAAATATTTGTGCCGGAGTTAAGTGACCATTATTTTTATAAGGTGTCATAATCGCTTCGGCTAATGGATAAGCACTGTCTCCTAAGATAAATGATTCTCGGGGTAGTATTTCCCAGGGGTTGTTTAATAGTCGGTTTCCTATAATACTCCGCCTTAAAACTCGTGCATCGTGAGATGAACCAGGCCATCCACAAAAAATGTTGATGAATTTTTGTTCAGCGTCAACTATACCCTATAAAATAATTTGAACAAATCTAATAAATCATATTAATATTTATAATCGAGTCAAAAATAAAATCAAATTGAAAAATAAATAAATATTAAACATAATAAGAATAATTATTTATATGTAAGTACTTGTAAAATTACGGTTGGTACTTGTTTCCTATTATAAAACATTGACTTGTTAAGTGGAGGCATAACCGTTCTTTTTGCCCATGGTGCTAATATTTTAATATGACATCCATCTATAGCTCCAAACACCCCAGGTAATACTTTATTCCGTAGATTCTGGAATTTTTTTAATGTTAAAAGTTGTTCATTATCGCATGGCCATTTTATTACGGTATCTGATATACTTGTTATATATTTCAGATTATTTTGCACAATTTTATAACTTGTACTATTTGATACATTAAATCTGGAAGCAATTTGTCTAAAGAAAATTAAATAGATATACAATTATGAATACATAACGTTTGTATTGAATTATAGATTAACCTACTTTATTTAAAAAAATATATAATATTTAGGCATAAGTACCAAAAAACATTTGCACAAACCACAGAGGTAGGTACTAAGAGTCTTGACTCCTGCTAAGGTCACCCTGCATTTTAATGCTAACAAATCTTGTGATTTAAATAATAATAAAAATATCTTCCACTTAAAACGAAAAAATAGATTCTAAATTGAGTTTGTCTGAACCTAATTCAAACTTTTCGTTAAGAAAGTTATATTTTAGTATTTTACAATATGCTAAAATTAATGAATTTTCCTACAAATGCACAGCTCAATTCAATATTGGTTTAAATATTTAATTTATATACATATTTTAATAGAGATATTACATGTATAAGGAGTATCAATATATGAGGAGTGTGAATGGCAACAGCACTCAATGCTCTGCTTCCTCCAAAATGCCTTGGGTAAGCCCCCCTTTTATTTTTAAGTGATTTGTGCCTGTTTACAAATTTAAAAATTACCTATGAGTTTCACTGTTGGCCATATACCATAAAGTAACTAATACTTGTTTTTCCATACTGATTTTCATATTGTCCGTATGAAACATATGTCCAATCATAGAGAATATTACCTTAATAAATTGTAAATAGTTTAGGTTATTAGTTTAAGTTATAAACTTTTATTTTTATTTTTATTCTTAATAGCATACTTCAACACTGGTTCTTGTTAGGCGAAAATGTGTTTTAAAATCAATTTCTCTCATTGCTGGGACGGTAATTTCAAAAAAATTGTGTACCTTTGACAGTTTTTGACGATATTCACTATTTAAGCACATAACTACCTCATCATATTCCATTTCTTGTGAAATTACATTATTAGTCCAGTTAAAAATAATTTCACTTATTTGTCCTAACAAGAAATGAGAAATAAGAACTTAAATCCAATACATTTTTTTTTTTTATTAAACATTTTATTTACAATCTATACAATATAATTTAGTATAATGGGTAAATTTGATACATGGTTATTAACAGGAGCCTCCTACTAGTAGCCAGAAAGATGTCACAGGTGTAGTAAACTCTACCCCCCAACTTTACCAAACTATACTTATACATAACAGTAAAGATTCATCATATATTTTACTTTTTAATAAAATATCTAAACATTTTCTCATAAAACATTTACTATTCACTTGTTTAGTGTTTGTACGAACATACAATTGTACAAAGTATACATAAAGTTATTAATTTTGTCAATTCATTTTTAATAATACCCCCCTTTGAAATTCCTGGCTACGGCCCTGTCAGGGGTAGCGTTTATGGGCAGGTACTCAGCAGTGCCATCCGACTAGATACCTTTTAGTATTACCTATTGTTTTATTTAATTTTTATTTAAGTAGGTCTCCAGACCCACTGTCTTTTGAGTCTTCTACGTACATTACCAGGAAGTGAAATGGAGGATAGTTGTTTGATTAATGGGTTACTGCGGGAGTTCAATGTAGTATGAAATTTAAAGTTATGTAATTATTTGTATAATTGATAATTGTTGGTGAAATACCAAGGAGAAGTCGTTACTAGTCACAAGCAGGTGGATTGAAACACTTGAGGCGTTTTAGTATTGGATGGCTTTGAAGAACCCCATAACTGAATACCGTATGTCCAAATTATACAAATTATTGACTTGTACATGGTAAGTTTATTTTACAGTGAGATTTTGGATTTCAAGAATGGTCTTGGGTAGTATAAGTAATTCTTAATACTACCTATTTATGTGATTTAAAAATTTACCGTTTCTTTCATCTTGTAAAGCAAACACTGGTACAACATAATCAATTGAATTATTTTTCTTAAGAAAATATTCACTTAAAATTATATTTCTTTGTAAATCGCTTAGTTGATCCATTTTTTAGTGATTTTTAAACTATAATGAAAATAATAAACAAAATTAAAGTTCATTATAATAATTGTTATAATTCTTATTATAATTCTTTATATTATTTTAATCAGCAATTGATAAGAATAAATATTTGATAAAAATATTATTATTTTTTTATAGGAGGGGGTTGGCTATTATAATCAATCGAATATCAACGAATATCAATCCTACCACCGGTTATTTTTGGTTGTAACCGTTCACTATTAATTTGTCACCGATCTAATCTAACGAATTTCCGGTAATTAACTTGATTTTATGCTCACGATGAATAAAACCTATCTACCTATAGTACCTAAGGCTCTATATATACGGGTATGCTCATCCGCCATTTTCTATCCAATCCTATGTTATCATAATAATCGTAATCATAATATTGTATTGTTTATATTTTGTTTTAAAAACTTTAATAATGTGTTAAATATTAAATTACAAGTTAAAGCATCAATTAAATTAATCAGAGCTTTCATTTACATAGTTTAATGATACAGGAATGTTAATTCAACAGTGATTAATAAGTTTATTCCAGGCTAATAACCTTCGCTGTTGAGCCTATTCTTCTCAATAAAAAATACATTCATCGGTCCGCTCAGAATCTAAATAATTAGTTTATTTGTACTAAGCAAAATATTATTTACCATTTTGTTTGAACTTAAAGGTAAGTGAAGAAGTTTTTCTGCAAATATTCCTAAGTATTAGTTGTTCATTATTTTCAATTTTATAATAATAAAATAAAATTATTAACCAAGAACAGTCTAGTTCGCCCAGCATTATCTACTATACAGATATTAATTCTTAATAAGTATAATATAATAATAATAAGTTATAGGAATATCTATAGCTATAACCGCCAACTGGCGACGATGGCAAAAAATAATAACGGGCATTGATAATATTTGTAGTTTCATCATATTATAAGTATTTATATTTTAAATGAATTTGAAAACATTACATTTATATAAAAATTAAAATTGAAATTAACTTAACTTGTTTAAATGTAAAATTAACTCAAGTTAATCAAAAGTTAATTCAAAATCTCCTAAAGTTAATAATTAAGTTAATAATCATAAAAAAAATTAACTTATTAAGTTTAAAAGTTAAATTAACTTAACTTTAACTTATTAACGCGTTAATGCCCAGCCTTGAATATCAACCCCTATTCCTATTTACTTTAGATTGGTAGTATATTATGCTGGTTCTAAAATGTTCTTATTTATTAATTGTAGCTTTACAATATAGACTGATAATCAAAATGTATTTTTATAGCACTCACAAACAAAAATAAGAAATATGTCCTTCACATTGTCCAAAGAACTAGAAGAACTACAGAAGGTACTCCAAGAGAACATTGATTTAAAAATGCGCCTTGCACAAGTAGATGCCTTATTAAACTGTTTTCAAAGTGAAAAAAACTCTAAAATATCTACCACAAAGGAAATTAAAAAGCCAGATAAACATCACACCACATTATCTAAAAATGATTCTGAATGAAGCTTTCTTTGTTATACTCAGAATTTAAAATAGTAAACATACCATTGTTGTATGATGATTTTGGACATTGATTTATAATTGTTTTTTATTGTATGAAAAGGTACAACTTTTATTAATACATTAATAGGTACACTCAAAACCGGTGATATTGAATTGAGTCCATGCTACTTTTTTGTTTGTTATGTGAAAAAAAAACAATACAAATTATTAAAGGCTAACACATAATTTCTTTATACTTATTATTATTATTATATGATTAAAAAAAAAAACTATTTAAAAATTAACATTATTATATTACACAAAGTGTACCTATACAATCATACATAATCATTATTATTTTTAATATTTTTTAACTAATTAACTCTAAGTAAGTATTGCGGGACTCAATTCAATATTTAGGACTCAATTGAATGTTATCCCTCAAAACTATTATTTTTTTAGGCTTCATTAAGAACCTTTTTTGTATTTTACCATTAATTATTTCGAACATTTTCTATAATGCATTGCTTTATGTTTTGAATCATTTTATAACATTTGTAAATAAATAAATAAAACATGATGAAAGTGTATCAAAAATTTATTTTTATTTAATATAATTGTATATTAAAATTACTTTTTTGTAGCTGAACCATGAATAGTTTTTTTTTTTTTGTAGATTGTACGTAATTTACTACAGTATAATTACGGACAGTGAAATAATGTTTGACAATTAATGTTTTCAAGTCACATCCATTACCACTTTGGCACTGAAAATTAATATTTATTTCTTTTATAATTTTAGAAACAAGATAGTCTGCACCATTGTGCATGATGTGGCCTCTAAAATGTTGGTATTGTAGTTCACAATTTACTAATAATTGCACTACCAGTATATTAGGCTCTTTCAAGCCACCCATGTTTAAAAATTATTTGTAAATTTTCCACTTTTTTATTGAAACTGATACATTATCATTCACATTTTCAAGCAATACCATTTTACATGATGAGCAACATTTCTTTATGCAAGCGTTGACTGTGCTTCCACCAATATTGTAAATAAGATTTAAAGAGTATAAATCTAATTCTGAATAATTTTCTTGTAAAGGAACAGTGTCTAATATATGTGAATTGAGTGAAAATTTATCAAAGTAATAGGTAGGTATGGTCCAACTGAATAATTTCTGGTCTGATTTTTCCTGCTGCTGTGGCATGCAACTGCTTGCAATGTTCCATTAAAGTTAAATCACTATCACTACAATAATTTGTTCTTTTAACATCAGAAACAAACTGGCTTACTGCTATAATTTTCATTACATTTAAGCAATCTGTAGAAGATGGAAGTTTGCCTATTCGTCTTCGAGTTTGGGAGAATACGTTTTCTAATGCTTCTTGAGTGAAGCGATGTGTTAATATAAAATCATAACCATTTTTTAAGAGCACTTGAGTAACATTTTCTGTTACTTCTCTATCCCATAATTGCTTAATATAACATCCCGATACCGTTTTAGTTGGTATAATTTCTTCAAGTTTAAAGTATTCAGGAATTGTTATACAACCATTAAGTAAAGTTGATTTCAAATTCTTCAACAAATGACATTGATCTGCAATGACATAGATCGCTTTTTCTTGGTACTCAAATTTGTTCAAGCGAGCTCCATTTTTGTTCACGGTTATTTTTAATTCATTCCATAAGTTGCGATTTTTACCTCCCATGTCTGAAGTGATTGCCACCACTGTAAGCCCAAGTTCTGTAGCAAAATCTATGCATTCGTAAAGAAATTTTTACAAATCAGTTCCACTGGTTTTATTGCTTGTTATGTGGCAACCTATTACTTGTTTCCATGGTTCCATAGCTCCTCGAATGCTACTAACAATTGGTTACCTTTTGTGTCATTCATATTGTTTTCCCCAGAGGTATCTGTGGAAGGACCCAAAGTTACACCTCCACTAAACTTAATTTTATTTTTATTGATACCTCCGCTGTCATTGATATACATCTCATCAATACTGAGGATACAAAATTTATCCAAATTGTCTACTTTGGATACAAGTGGGATTTTAAGTTCTTTGAAAATTCCAAAATTGAATTCCAGTTCACGTAATCTACGTGTAAGTGTACTGTACCCAGGCAAAGGATAATTGGTATTTCTTAAAAACTCATATCCATGAACGCCTAATGCAAAGCGAAACTTCAATGCTGCAAATACAAATAACAATACATTAAGTAATCAAATTTTCAATAGGCCTACATTATTACATGTATGGATGGTCTCATCGAAATAACATTAATGGCAATAGAAAATTATAACCTTTTATTATTGCCTCTGGAGACCATTCTCGTGTTCTTATATTGTTTAATGCTGATATTTGGTCTTCATTTAGGAAATTCTTCAGCTTGTTCACTTGTTCTTCAGTAGTTTTTTTTTCTTCTAGAATTCTCAATAGCATATCTGTTTTAGTTTTGAGTTCTTCTGTCAATTTTTTATTTTCATCTTTCAGGGTGTTAATCAATTTATGAATGTTTTCCCTTTCCGCTTCCTAAAAAAAATCAACAGTAGGAAATAAGTGTATGAATAATTGAATTAATAAAATATATATAAATATAAGGTATTAATATTTAAGGTATATAATAAATATACCTTAAAAAAAACTGGAAACCTACAATGAAATTAAAATGATTTCAAAAAATATGTTAATAATTGAAATCAGATCAAATGCACTTTTATTGTGAAAAGTAAGTTGGACCAGTATCAGTAAAAACACAATTTAACTAAAAGCATACAGTTAGAAGAAATTATTAGTAGAATACATTTCAATTAGAATGTCAATAATCTCTGAATCATACATTATGGAACTTTAAAAAAAAGGTAGGTATATTGTAAATAGGTGCTGTAATAGTACTTACTGCAGGATTAAATTGGTTTTCATAAGACTGATTGGCTGAATCTTCATGTTGAAGATTTTTACCAGGAATAGTTTCTGAAGAAACGCTCTTCATTTTTTCCTTCTCTGGAAGGCGCTACAGAAAATTGTAAAGAGAATAAACATTTACAAAAGAAACATATTACCATTGATTATACATGATATTACATAGGTACTACACATAACTAATGCCTACACAAAACTTAAGAAAATACCTTAATGGTTAATTTACCTTATACAATGATTTTCTTGGTGATGGGTTGTGTTTTTTAGGAGGTCGTGGGACATTAAACAGAGTTGGCACTGCATTTGGTTTAAGTTTTACTCGACCATATAGAGGTGCCGTTCCCTATCAAGACTGAATAACCGAATTGACGCCAAAAACAAAATATCCTGTGTCTATTAACTAGATTTTTCCTCACTAGGTTGCGTTGAAAACTACATCAAAAAGTGATAACCATATTTTGTTATCATACAATATATTATTGTCTGATAGTGATCTAACGAAAATCGAAATATTACAAACTGTAAATTAATATTAAATTAATTTTTGTTTTTTTATTGTAGGCATTTATTGATTTACATTACCATTTAAATTGGCCATTGTTATTATTGTGATACTTAAATTATTAATAAATTCAGTATATATCCTCAATCACCGTTCTATTACCTATATAAATTAATAATAATAAATTTTATTAACTTCAACAGTGTAATAATTAATATTATTATAAAATTTATTTATTTACCAAATACATAATAACATAAACATAATATTAAAAACTTATAAATTAAGGTTATAGAATATTCCATAAATTTTGTTTTAAACTTTCTTTTTCTTTTCTATTTATTTTTCTGGATCTATTGTCATCAGCCGTTCTATGGTGTAAAATCCAACTTTTGACATAGTCTTCAGGGTCCCATATACTCAATGGTGGACCATTAATGTTAATCATCATCAAATTTGAAATATTGTGAATTGTCAATCTTGAGCGTATGTCAGTGCAAATAATATTCATTAAGCTAAATCCACGTTCACATTCTGCTGTAGAACATGGGATCGTTTTTATCAAATTATTTATTTCATTTAGTTCTTCAATTTCATTGGTTTCTTCGTCGATTAATATTCTTAATCCTCTTAATGTTTTTTCTTGATTTAAAAGAAATCTGTTACAAAGTCGTTTTACTTCCTGTTCACCAAAACGAATATTTACATCAGCTGGCCATGTTTTTTTATCTAAAATTTGAATATCTTGTATGATTATTTTATCTTCTTCATTATTATCTAATAGTCTCATGTTTAAATTGTTAATAATACTTGTAATAAATTGGTTTTTATTGATACATACTAATTTAATATTATTACATAAAGGGATATCTTTAAACATCATTTGTTCGATAGCCTCGACTGCTTCAGCATAATAATCACCATTGATAGTTTTTAAAGAATCAATTACTCTAATAGTTCTTTTAATTTTTTTATCAGCTTGTATCAAAGTTGCATCCCAACTTTGCAAATCTAATGACAGTTGAGATAATTCAGACAACACATCACACATAAGTGCCAAGTCTGAAAGAAATTGTAAGCTTTCCAACCGTTTACAAAGACCTTTATACTTGGATCTAGTTTTTTGATCACGATACTTATCCTCAGAAGCTTCTTTAAAGTGTTTGTATAAAGCTGGATACATCTTCCAAACTACTTTTACAGTTCTATAGCTGCTAGCAACCCAACGAACATCGAGTACTCGACCAATTTTTAAAAATATTTCATTTAAACTTTCACAATGCAATTTTAATTCGTTTTGGTTCTTAGGTGATCGACTATACAAAGAATATAATGTGTCCAGAAAATATTTGAAATGATACGTTGCTGTAATATCTTTTAACACATCATTAACTGCCAATTCTAACCTATGGTTAATGCAATGCCAACTAAATATTATTGGAAATTTTTCTTTTAAGCGTGCAGCAACTCCATTAGTTTTTCCTAAAAGAACACTGGCTTCATCTGTGACAAATGATATCCAATATTCTTTTAAATAAATATCAGTAAATCCATGTTGATGTAAACATTCAAGTAGTTGGTCTATGATGTTTATAGATGTTTGACTTTTCAATTCAATTAAATCCAAAAATATAAAAACAGGTGAATCATATGATATGGAGGCTTTGAGATAAATAATCATACCAGATGATGAACTATTTGTTGTTGATTCATCAATTAATATAGAAATCTTTGAATTGGTTTCTATAATATTTTGAACAATTTTATTTCTCATTTTAGTAGCTATATGATCAATAATAGAAGTACTTGAATATCTCGAATGTAATGTTTGGCCTAATAAAACCCCATTCATTTGTTGTAATTCAACAAGATCTGAATGGTCATCAAATGGTCGGTTATTTTTTGCAATAAAATAAACAGTGCGAAATATTTTTATTGTAGATTGATAATGTTTAGAAGTTGAAGTTTCAAATGATGTACTTAATTTACTATGTGTTTTTTCTCTTGAAATATTTAAAGCAAAGTTGTGTGCTTTAGATCTATTGTGTATTTTATGATATTTTATGTCTTAAAATACTTAAACGAGTAACTAATTTTAAATTGGTACCACCATCAACGTTTATTTGACTCCATTCAGTTGAGATTTCAACACCTTGACTTTTACATGTTTTTAATTCACCAACATTTTTACAATACAAACATCCAATTTTACCATCATCACAAATGAGCCAAGGATATCTATCTTTTTTCTGAATCCATTGATTGTAAGTCCATTCAGAAGGCCAAAGATGTACTTCATTAAATGGATTTGTGTTGGAATTTTTCTCTGAAGCATCTTTGAGTTGTTTCTGATCCTAAAATATTATAATAAAAATGATCATTCAAATATTGATAATATTTTCTAAAAAAATTATAATAAAAGTACTAAACAATATTACCAATTTTGAAATTTTAGATGGTGTCTACATGTACGATGACATACATGTGTCCTCTGAAGTAACTGGATCATCCGGATCTGAATTTTTTTTTTCTTTGAATAATTGTTTATCCTATAATATAATGTCACAGTAAAAAGTTGTATATATACTTAGGTATATTAATAATACTGTGTACACTGTACTTTATATATTTATATTTATATTTTATATAAATTTTATAGTAATAATTATTAAATTATTGTGACCAAATTTGTGTATATTTATATATTAATATTATATTACAAATTACAATGATGTTTTAATCATCGTCGAAGAAACAAGGCAGATAAAATATACAGTGAAATAGTAATATTATCATAAAAATTTTGAAGTGTATATTTTATTATTTTCTAATAATTATTTAAAATAAAAGTTATTTATTGAGTATTGACTTACCTTTGTAGATCGTATTACAAATTTATCCATATTGAACTATATTCACTGAACACAGTACCACAGTGACTAGTGACTAGTAGTTACTAGTTAGACTGTCGAATGACAAATAAGTAAATAACATAATAATATACCTACTACGATATAATTATTATTGATTGTTGACAAATCTTAAATACACTGTACAAACAAAATACGTCATAATATAATTTTATCATGTTATCGATAGCGCCGATAGCGGCTAATCTAAAAATAGACTGTTGTATACAAAAATCCATTTAAAATATTATATCATATTATCTATGAGCAATGGGCATTCCGTAACCCGAATTTCTCGACAGTTAGACATAATAATATTATGTTATAGAATTAAATGATTACTGCCTACTGACATAAGACAATTTTCGTGAAGTGACCAAGTGGCTAATGCTGGGTATACGCACGTTTTTCAGAGCATACTTGCGGTCTCTAGTTTTTTTCTTGAGTATGCTCTCTTTTTAAAATTTGGAAAGTGGGTATGCGGCGCATACCTGCGCATACCCTCCACTACATCCCTGATGGTTAAACATAACTGTGTTGGTTAAGTTATCGATTACTTTTTCTACTACCTAGTTAAATGTTTAACTGAAGGATTAAAACATAGAGTTTATACATTATTATTATATTATTATTAAAAAAATAAACTACCTCATCATTATATGATTGTATTGTACAACTTTGTTTCAAAATATATACATTTTATGTGTAGGTACCTAACCTAAATTTTTGTTTAGAATAAATAACTATTATAATATAATGAATATTCAGCCAAATCTTTTATTTGATGACGACGATGACGAAATATTAGAGTTTATTAATTATCGTCGAAGACCTTACACGGTACGAGATAGAATTAATCATATGATAAAATGGGATGATCATGATTTTAGGATAAGGTTTAGACTTTCTAAAGTTGTTGTTGAACAAGTTTTAGAATTAATAACGGACAATATATCTGTAGAAAACCAATGGTAAGTTTGGATAAAAAAATTAAAAAGTTGCTTTAAACAAATAAAATATAAAAATAATTGTAGGTACTTCCTATTTTGTACAAAAATAGTAAGGTAAAATGTTGTATTTATGAAATTAAAATATAAGTTTGCAAGTATTTTCAAGTATTAAACCAACATTCTTTACACCATTCTAAATTTATTTATAATTATCTCACATCAATATGATACACCTTACTATTTTTAAATGGCAACCTACTATACATGTTGGAATCGGTCTATACAATTCCAATTAATAATCTTTAATTTTTTAATAATATTTTTTAATTTCTCTTTATTTCTAAAGGAATTGTGCAATAGCACCCATAGACAAATTATTATTAACACTGCGATTCTATGCAACAGGAAGTTTTCTTATTACTGCTGGTGACTTTCTCGGTGTTAGTAAATCTTCTGCATGTGTAATTGTTCGTACTGTTAGCACAGCTATTGCAAGCCTATGTCATCAATTTATTCGTATGCCAACTACAGATGAAGAAGTGTATACATTACAGAGATGTTTTTACAAAATTGCTAGATTTCCGAGAGCTATAGGTGCAATAGATTGCACACATATTCGAATTCAAAGCCCAGGTTATTGATTATTATTAACTATTATTACTAACTTCATATAAAAAGAATTTATATTGTAATGCTATACACAGGTGGAAGTCTGGTATCTTAATCACCAATAAAACATCTGTACTAACACCTCCTCAATTATTATTTTTTAATGCCCTAGGGTGTTACTGCCTATGATGTTGCAAAAACAAATTTACTCTTTTTTACTAGCAGATACATATTTTTATGTATCACATAAAATAATAATTATAATAATATTTTAGGAGGTCATAATGCTGAGTATTTTCGAAACCGAAAAGGATATTTTTCATTGAACGTCCAGACAGTTGTTTCGCCTGATTTAAAAATAATGGACATTGTAGCTCGCTGGCCAGGATCTTGCCATGATCAAACAGTTTTCAAAAATTCAAATATTTACAGTCAATTGGTTAATGGTAAATGGGGAAATAGCTTAATTGTTGCAGATAGTGGATATAAAAATACCAGTGACTCCTTTTATAAATCCAAGGGGAAATATTGAAGAGCTGTACAATGAGTCAATAATTAGAACCAGAAATCCAGTAGAAAGAACATATGGAGTTCTTAAACGTAGATTCCCAATTTTATCTCTTGGTCCACGCTTGAAGCTAACTACATCACAAGCTATAATTGTTGCTTGTTCTATATTACATAACATTGCATGCGATAACAATGATTTAGAAGCCCCTGATCTCATAGACGTAGTATTACCACCAAATGAAATAATCAATGTTAATCATGAAGTAATAGATGAAGAAGGTTGTGCAAGACAACAATTGATAAGAGAGTATTTCTCTAGACTATAAACACTAGGTATCTTCATTGAAAACATACAAATTTTGATTTGCTTAGATAAAACTTTTATTATTTAAAAAATTAGGAATTATATACTATTATAAATAAATATAAATATACATTTTTTACTTATATAATATTACTACTATTAGGTATCACTATTAGTAATAATACATTTTATTATTTCATTTTAATTACTATTTGATATAATAATAATATATTTTATAACTATTTTTTATTTATTTCACAATTTTATATTAATTATAATTACAATGAAAATACAATTATATTTAGGAATTAAAATTTTACTGTTTATTATTTATTATTGATGGTTCAACATTTTAAGAAAGTATTAAAAAAAAGCTTTTTTATAGCTTTTATTAGCTTTATATTAAGCTTTTAATTAAATTAAATTAATTTTTTTTTTTTTAATTTCTAACTCAACTCTTAAGATCTCAAGTTTTAATGCATGTTCTTCTGCCATATATTTTAATTTTGTTTCGTGTTCAATAGACGACTGTAAAAGTTCTTGTCTAACAAGTTGTTGTTGCAGAGATACCAACTCCATTTTGGTCTCTGCAAGGTCTTCAAACTTTTCACCGGCTGAGGTCATGCAATGTTTCTTATTGTTAGCTACAAATTTTTAAGAAGACATTGTAGTACATATTTAAATGTCTGCATGTAGCAGAAAATTAATATTTTATTTAAAATTATAAAAACTCACATTGTTTTTGATGACTGTTATTAAATACTAATTTTGGATTTTTAGATGTTGTTCTTAGCATTTTTGTTGAGTTTAAAGGAGACCAAGTTGAATTGTTTTGATTATTATCTGATAAACAGTAATTAAATTTTTATAATTTCAGGCATTTTGCTATTAAAGTTCTACACATTTTATTTTTGTTTAATATTTGAATCTAGACCTACGTTGCTCTTGATTTTCATCTGTAAAAATATATGATTCTTTATTTATATCTGTATCAACTATATCTATCTCTTCTAGTGAAGAAGATGTAGTTGGTAGAAATTGTTTGATTACTATTAATCATAAATGTATCAATATTAATTATATTATATTTATTATATTAATTATAATTATATTTATCACAAGGTTCATAATACAATATTATAAAGTAAATAAGCACAGAAATAATAATAATTACGATTAGTAAACGACAAATTTGCATGCGTTGATGGCGCATCATCATCAAACTCCTCCTCATTTACAACATATTCTTCAACACAATCGTCCGTATTTGTTTCTTGTGTTGTGATGGATTTTTGTTCATAGAAATAAATTGGAAAATAATGCATTAAGTAAATGTTTTCATCATAATGTCAATGTTCGTAATTCTTATATTAGCATATTATTATTGTATTCTCTTAATTATTGTATTATCTTAATTATTGTAACCGGTCCGCGCACATAGGAGACCAGCGACGAATCTCAATAACGTCTCAGTACCCACCGCGTATACCGACCGCAACATTGTGCAATACCGTTACCGAAAATTATCGTGTTTTATTCTCTGTTAAATTAATTATCGTTCAACTGTTATTATTATTACCATTATTGTTGTGTTGTCAAGTTGTTTTTTTTTAAATAGTAGTCAACACCATCGAACAAGAAAATTGAATTACTTTTTACGTGTTTGTGTCCGATTCCTAATTATTCCATTCTTACTTACAACCAAAACAAAAAACCCAGTTATACAGTCCACATACCTTGGAACATTTGGTCCGTCGAGCCTAGGATGAATAATATGGTATTTTATTTTTATTGTTGTTATTTGTTCTAAGTGATTGAATCGTAAATGGTAATAGTTATAAGTAACTGCAAGAGTATTACGTATTAGCTGCTACAGAACGTATTATTTGTGAATGGGACTTTGGACCTTCCTGACATAACCGCGTCGCCGCGATAATTTCACCGTCGTCAACACCCACGGAAGGTCATTAACCGAACGCGCCTACACCGCTTATCGCACCGATATATATATATATATATATATATATATATAACGTCAATGACCGTGAATTATTATAAATTATAATTATTGCCGTATATTATTACGATATTGTCGTTACTGATATAAAAACCCTCTACTACCGTACTTACGCAAATCCGTCCGATACGTCGTTAAAAGGTATTTAATTTATTAAGTATACAATGGGTGTATACGAGGAAGCTAATTTACGTCTAGGCGACCTGCAAAAGAAAATACAGCGTATTCATGACGCCAGATCGGAACTTTCGGATCCAAATGCCACGAAAACCTGTGTCACTAAATTTAAAATAATGTACACTACTCTTGAGAATTTGCGAGATGATTTTGAATTACAAATAACAACGATAATTCGTCATCTGAGCAAGAGTGGTTCAACTGCAGAGGACGTCGTCACAGATAAAATACGCTCGGAGTTCGAAGAAGTGTATTTTAAGTGTAAAATAATTGCAGATGAATTTTTACCTGAAGCGAATTCAAATGCAGAACTAAATCAGATCTTTATGGAACCAAGACGTAAGGAACCTACTTCCACCTTTTTACCGGTTGAAAAATTAGCGATTCCGAAATTTAGAGGTGATCCAAAAGAGTACACTAATTTTCGTAATCTGTTTGATACTATCATACACGAAAACGAACATATAAAAACAGTCGCAAAGTTCGGATATTTAAAATTCTATCTTGAAGGAGAGCCCTCAAAACTGGTAGGGAATCTAATGTTAACCGACCGTAATTATGAGTTAGCTTTGTCACAATTGACAGCAAGATACTCAAATCGTCGTATCATCGCAGAAAGTCACTTAAATTAACTTTCTAACGCACCTAAAGCGACTTTTAGTGATGGTACGTCTATTAGGAACTTACTGAATGTGGTTACAGAGTCAACGGGCGCCCTGGAAAATCTGACCTATCCAGTCGACCAATGGGATCCTGTGCTGCTGCACTTACTACAGAAGAAATTGGATCAACCACTCAGAGCGCAATGGGAGTTACTAGTTGATACTACCGAAGATCCAACCGTTAAGGAATTTATAACCTTTTTAACCAAGTATTGCAAGTCTGCAACTGTGAGCCAAATCAGTAAGGAAGAGGTGAAACCGTATTTGAAAGGATATAAATCGTCAAAACCAACCGTTATGTTCAGTAGTCAGCAAGCACAAAAAACTGTAACTAATAAGTTTCAGAAATATGACCATAGTGAGAAAAATACGTTCTCATGTCAAGTATGCAACGAAAAACCTGGTCATCTCCTCATTCACTGTGCGCAATTCAAAGAGAAAAATCCACCGGAACGTTACCAGATAATCAAAGATTTGAATCGATGTTTTATATGCTTCAGTGAACACCTAGCTAACCAGTGTAAAAATACAAAAAAATGTTATGAGTGTGGAGGGAGACACCATACAATGCTCCACCTTCGGGCTACCAAATCATCGAGTACCATGCCAGAGCAGAGTGTCACAGCTCATGTAACGATGGCCGCCACGCAAAATCGTCGTCTTCATAGCTCAATATTATTATCCACCGCTTCAGTGAGAATACAGAACGAAAACGGTCATTCTGTTACAGTAAGGGCACTATTAGACAGTGCTAGTCAAAGCAGCTTTATCACGGAAGGCTGTGTGAAACGATTAGGTCTGAACCGTATGAGGAGTGAGGTTATGATACAAGCACTAGCAGGTACACAGGTACCAGCAGTAAGAGGAAAGACGAATGTAGTTGTATGTCCTGTTGGTTGTGATGAACCGCGTTTCACGTTAGAAGTCTTGATACTAACTCGAATCACCGGATCCCTTCCCTCAAACCGTATCCAAGTCGAATCGTGGCCTCACCTGGAAGGGTTGAGCTTGGCAGACCCACAATATAACGAACCGTTACCGATTGACCTGTTGAACGGAGCAGATATATTTCCATATGTCGTATCGGGAGAAAAGAAACAAGGAGATGTTAATCAGCCGATAGCATTCTCAACTGTGTTTGGGTGGGTACTCATGGGTAGAATTTCCAGTCCAGTCGCTTCTATACCTGTAACCATGTGTTCAACTTTGGAGTCCATTGACCGGACTTTTAAACAGTTCCTAGAAGTAGAGAATGTACCAACCGTGGTCGAAAATACGCCAGAGGACATTGAATGCTAGAAAATATACAAGGAAACTACAAAACGTCAACCAGATGGTAGATATACCGTTAACTTACCATTCAAGCAAAAATTACCTCTTTTGGGATATTCCAAGGATCAAGCGTTATGTCGACTAAGACAATTGGAAAATAGATTTCAAAAATCACCCGAGTTACGGAAAGAGTACAATAAAGGAATGCGAGATTACTTAGATACTGGACATATGTCAGAAGTAGAACACGAGCAAAAAAGTGAACGCAATTCTTACTATATTCCACACCAAGCAGTCGAACGACCTGGGAGCACTACCACAAAGATGCGCATCGTTTTTGATGCTTCAATGAAGACAACCTCTGGAATGTCATTGAATGATCATCTCCATTGTGGACCAAAACTTCAACAGGATTTGCCAGGTATAGTCTTACGTTTCCGTCTTCACCCTATTGTATTCACTACAGACATCAAACAGATGTTTCGGCAAATACATGTCACCGAAACCCATCGACCGTATCAACGATTGCTATACCGATTCTCATCCAATGAAGACATCCATGTATATGAATCGAATACTGTTACGTTTGGGTTGAGATCATCACCTTTTCTCGCTATACGAACCCTGCATCAACTAGTCCAAGACGAAGCAACAAATGATCCAGAAATACGGACTATAGTAAAACGGGACATGTATGTAGATGACATAGCCACTGGTGCTGAAAATGAAGAGGAGGCCATAAAGATGCAACAAAGTCTAGTCAGTATATTCGCGAAAGGACACTTTGAGTTGCGAAAATGGTCCAGTAATTCACAGAAGCTTTTAGAAAATATTCCAGAAGATCATTGTCAAACCCATCCAGTCACGTTCAAGGAATACGATTCAGACTACACTAAGGTGCTTGGACTCAACTGGCAACCGCGTGTGGATTCATTCAGTTATAGTTATCAACCTAACCCAGTGCGATTTAGCAAACGCGCTATATTGTCTGAAATTGCAAGAATTTACGACCCTCTTGGACTACTAGCACCAGTAACCACAGATTTAAAACGCCTTATGAAATACCTGTGGCTAGCAGGAGTTGGATGGGACCAGGAAATACCAGAAGAAGCAATTGTTGCGTGGAGAAAATACCATGAACAACTACCAGTCCTCGCAACCCTGCGAATCCCACGTCAAGTTACCCAACCAAACTCCGTGTACGAGTTACATGGATTGTAACTAATGCACATTATAATTTTCTTATTAACAATTTGATGTTATAAAACGTTTCTAAATTTATATATTAGTTTTATACGTTCTAATATGACGTACATATTATTGTTCTGGGAAAACCAACAACAAAATATTATATCAGAATCAAGGTTATTATTAAAATATTTACGTTTCTGACGCATAATTTTATTATTAGTTACAAAACTCACATGATCCAACGGAACATGTTAGTTTTGACACTCACTATTTGTTTCATAGTGGTATTTACACGGGTTCCTGTGAGTTTTCAAACCAACTGATTATAGATTCTAATTCCTCGTCAAATTTTCTATTAGACAGTGTCGACAACTCATTTTACCATTTTTTGGAACGTGTGACTTTTGATTCTAGCCTACTCATATATGTTTATACTTAGATATTCTTACTTTATCATTAATTTTAAATTTTGGTTTATATAATGTTCTGTTATTTATATATGTATCAAATTTAATTATGTTTGTATTCATACGAGCTTCACTTGGAGTGCATTTGATTGTTCTATGTTTTGTATTATTATAGTTTTGAATAATTTTTGATATTGTATTATACCAATTCCATGTACCGGTTGCAGTAAAATGTTTATATATATTATTTTTAAGAGTTTGTATAACACGTTTACCAATTGAACACTTTATAACTCTGTATGAACTATAATGTCTAATTTTATATTTTCTCATTAAATCTTGAAATTGAATATTATAAAATTCTGTACCATTATCTATCTGTAACAATTTTGGATTAGCTTTCTTTAATATATTGGACATACCTTTTGTACATTCTTTCCCTGATTTATTTTTCAGTGCTTCTACCCATACATATTTCGAATATGTGTCTATAACAACTAATATAAATTTAAAACCATAATTATTTTTAGAATGAGATTGCATATCCATTAAATCAGCTTGCCAGAGGTCATCAATAAACCGTGTTATCACACTACGTCTAGGAAATATTTTTCTCGCTGGTCGATGTAGTTCATTAGCTATACACTCTAAGGTTGACATTATTCTATAATATTTCTCTCACGCAATTCTTCTAAAATAGATATAATTTCGTTATTAACACCAGTATTACCAGCATTTTGTGATGATGTTAAAAGATATAATCTAGTTACTAGCTCATTCGGATCGTCATAATAAACTAATTGTGTTTGAGGTATTACATCTTTATATAAACCAGTACCTTTTTTAGATTGCGATGCTGAAGTAAAACTAAACATCTTTTCAACGGTAGGATCTGAAGTCATAGAACTGTTTGCTGCTGGATGAAATTCAAATGGTTCATTTACCACAGTTATATTATTATGGATATTACTACGTTTAGCGTTCGAACTAGATATATGCTCGTTAAATGGTACCAAGTTCATTCGAGGAGTTTTAGTGTTATTAATTTTAGATATTTCTTCGTTTAACTGTTTTTCTTCATATTTCATACGGTCATACAAAGGTTTTACAACAGTCGGCCATTTATGATATTTTGAGGTTTTAGGTTTCCCGTCTTCTTTCAAATGAACTTCAGAAGTTTTCAAAATTTGATAATAAGATTCTATATCTTCTATAGTTGCATTTTTCGGTTCCTTCTCACATAATAAAGACCATAGACTTATAGTCCATGGATAGTATGCATTAAGCAATTGTAAGTTACCGTGACTAAAAGTTATAGAGTGTTTTCCTATTTTATATGTATCACTGGCTTTATCATAATGTAAACTATAGGATTTATCATATCGTTTTGATATAGGACGTTTATTATTTAAAAAATTTACAAATGATGAATTCAGTTTATCATCATTATCTTCATCACTAGTATATAAGGTTTCTGTTTTTTTTTAGTTCAGCTGACTGAGAGTTACATAAAGTATTTTTTTCTACTCGTGAACTCAATGGTACAATTATTGGTTTAAAAGCTTTACGGAAATAATTTTCGGGATCTATAACACCACGTTTCATTTCCATTATTTTTCGTTTAATATTATTCTTTGAAGCTATTAAATTTCCTAACAAAACTTTTTCTTTTTCCATTGTAAATAATAAGCTTGATATAACTGTGTTGTATGACTACTGATGATACTATGTAGATAATAACAGTGTTACGGTATATATATATAATACCAATTTATTTTATTTTAATAAACGTATGAAAACCACTTCTATATCTTCCTTCATTCATATCTCGAGTTTTATCGATAACCATAAATCCATAATCATTATGATTCCAGCAGAAATGAGAAATTTTCCGAAATTCTGAGAAATCCATATCTGCTGACGAATGATCGTTGAATATATGTCGTAAATTTGTATCGTCTTGTTTCAAAACCATTAAAAAATTTGAGTTATCTCTTACTAGCTGTTTAGATATTTTAGAATATGTTTGTGCCAAATAAAATACAGAGCTGGCACCTGAGTGTCTGCCAATGCTAAAGTACTCCCTGATTACAGATTGTGGACCACATATTACATCATCAAAAATTATAATAGAATTTTTCTTAGTTAAGCTTGGTTTTATAACCTTATCAGCGCTTGTAAATATAAAAAAATTTGCACCTTTTATATCATCTATTATTTTTTTTAATAAAACATATTTTTTCTGATTAGAGGTTTTAGAGTATAAATAAATATTTTCAAATCTTAACCCGTTTGTATGAGTGATCAGATTATACATTATATTTGTTTTTCCTGAACCGCTGGGTCCAACTAGTATAGCACGTATAGTATCAGGTAATAACGAACCGTGTCTTGACAGTTTTTTTACTGACTGAACATCTACATTTACAACATCCAATTTAACTTTTTGTTCAATTAAATCCATTTTTCTTATAAATACTCTAGAATTTTCAATTTGTAATCAGTTATAGATGACGCGTTCAACTCATAAGTACAAATCAGTTAAGACTGGGAAAGGATTTACAAACTTCCTTATAAATAGTCTCCCATTTGAGGCCCATGTTTCAGGCTATCAGTATTGTGGTCCTGGTACAAAAGTAAAAGAAAGACTAGATCGTGGTGATAAAGGAATAAACCCATTGGATGCTGCTTGTCGTGATCATGATATTGTGTATGCTGCGAGTAAAAATTTAGACGATAGACATAAAGCTGACAAATCGTTAGAAAATCGTGCTTGGGAAATATTTAAGTCAAAAGATACTCCTAGGAAAGAGAAATTTGTTGCATACGCGGTAACAAACGCTATGAAAGCTAAAAGAAAAATAGGTATGGGTTTAAAAGGGAAGCGGAAACGTACTATGAAAAAAAATGGTATACTAGCGGCGAAGAAAAAAATAACCTTAAAGAAAAAGAATAGTGGTAAAAGACTGATTTTAGCACCAGGGCAGTCTGGAGGAGTAATTCCCTTAATACCTATATTTGCAGGTTTGTCAGCACTTGGTAGTTTGATGTCTGGAGGTGCTAGTGTGTATAATGCGATTCAGAATTCGAAAAGAAAAAAAGGTAGCGGCTTATATTTAAAAAACAATGTGTTAAGAAAAAAAAACTGATGATCACGCTACCTGACAGACCACTTTCGTCTCAAGATATTATAAAATATGTTAGTAAGTTGAATATCAATCATTTCCGTGGAGTCTTTTCACGTGATAACTTACCTAATAAACCACATGCAATTGAATGTGGTGTATTAAACTTAGACATATCTTCAGGTAACGGAAGTCATTGGGTGGCGTTTTATAAAAATAATGATAAAGTTGTATATTTTGATAGCTTTGGTGATTTACCTCCACCAATTGAATTACAACAATATTTTAAACAGTTTAATATACTATACAACTATTCTAATTATCAAAATTTCAATACATTTAACTGCGGTCATTTATGTCTTGAATTTTTACAATGTATGAATCAGTTACATTAAGTTTGGCTGGAAATACAACTATATTATTAACAAATTATTTTCCGTCTCTAAACGTTTACAAGGATTTGAAACATATTTAGCTCTATAAAAGTAATGTGTAATATAGCATATGGGTCATTCAATAACCAACTCCAAAGTCATTCAATCTCCGTTAAACCTTATATATTACAGATTAAACAAAACAGGTATTGATTCAATAACTGTTCAGTTAGTTGATTAAAACAATAATCCGATTAATAATTTTAACGAGTCATTGATAGTTGTTCTGTATATTAAATTATATCTCAGATTTACAATGCACGAGTCAGTTACTTTAAGTTTGACAGGAAATACTACTACATTATCTACAAATTATTTTCCATCTATAAACCTTTATGAGAACTCGGAAATAGCTTTGTTATGCTTGCAGACATTTAATTTATTTCCGAATATTAACAAAAATAATAATAAATTCGCTATAGAAGTAGTTGACCATAATAATAATAAAAATAAAAATTTTTTGATGTGTTATATTAGCCTGGAAGAGGGATGTTATGAAATTGAAGATATTAAGAATCGAGTTATTGAACAAATAGATTACTATAATAAAAAATTCAATGCCGAGTTAACATTTGACATTTCGGTTGATCCCAATGATTTCAGATCATATATAAAATGTAATGGGATACTACACTTTGAGATTTTACATAGTATAGCACCTGTATTAGGTTTTGAAAAACGAGAATATGGACCAGAGTTTGAAATTCGTCGATCGGAAAAAGCTGTAAATTTAAACACAATTAATTCTATAAAAGTAATGTGTAATAAAGCTCAAGGATCATTCAACAACTATCTTCAAAGTCATTCGATTTACGAGTTTTTCCCGAGTGCAAGGACAGGATCTAAAGTAATTCAGTCACCATCAAATTTAATATATTACAAATTGAATACGACACATATTGACTCGATAACCGTTCAGCTGGTTGACCAAGATCATAATTTGATTGATAATTTTGGTGAGACATTAACAATCGTGTTGCATATTAAACGTTACGGGTCTTGAGATGGGATTGAAATTCAATATAAGCCCACTACTTCGGATTAGTTCAACTAGTCATACGACTAAAGTGATACCGGTAACATCAAATAAAGTAAAAAAATTGACGAACAAAAATAAAAAACTTTTACAAGCTCTGGGTTATCAATTAAAGCATAATGCCTGAAAGTGATATTTTAGATATAACTACAAAGTACGAAACAGATTCTAAAATTACGAAAATTGAATATCATTCATACACACCGTATACAACATCATTTAATAATAATGACGAAATACGTATATCGATCCAGCAAACGGATGTTTATCCATATTTACACGAAAGCTTTATTTTTTTAGAAGGAACAATTACGGAAGCTGATAAAGTGAAACTGTCTAATAACGGTTACTCTTATCTCTTCGAACAAATACGATTGGAAATCAATGGGATAGAAGTAGATAGCACTCGTGTTCTTGGAATCACTAGCTCGTTGAAAGGTTACTTATCTAGTACACCAGATAACTATAATTGTTATGAAAACTCTGGCTGGAATTTTAAAAACGCAACACAATCAGCAAATGATAAAGGTGAATTTAGTGCTTGCATTCCATTAAAATATTGGTTAGGTTTGTTTGAAGACTATAAAAAATATTGGTGAATTCTAGATTAGAATTAATTTTAACTCGAAGTCATAGTATATATTTAAATGCGTTGAGCTTGAAAAGTGGAATAAGTAATTCTACAGCTAAAGTCGTTTTAAGCAAAATAGTCTGGAAGGTGCCACATATCACTGTTGATGATGAAGAAAGGTTAAAATTATTGAAACTTATAGAAAAAGAAAAAAGTTTATTTATTTCTTTTAGATCTTTTGAAACTTTTGAATATCCTGAACTAGGAACCGCTAAAAAAGTTGTATGGAATTTGAAAACTGCATCAAAATTAGAAAAACCACGATTCATTATAATTGGATTACAAAAAGGACGTAAAAATTCGTTAGCAAAAGATTGTAGTATATTTGATCATTGTCAACTAACAAATGTTAAAGTATTTCTGAACTCGATAGCTTATCCATACGATAATTTGAATTTAGATTTCACTAAAAATAATTTTACCTTATTATATGATATGTATACATCGTTTCAAGAATCGTACTATGAAAAAAGTATACGGAACCCGATATTGAGCCCTTCTACTTTTCTAACAAACGCTCCAATTATAGTCATAGATACTTCAAAACAGAACGATGCAGCTACAGCCTTGGCAGTGGATGTTCAATTGGAAATTGAAGCTTCAGAATCACTTACAGGTGTAACTGCATATTGTTTATTAATTCATGATCGTATTATAGAATATGTACCTTTCACTAGAGAAGTAAGAAAACTTGTGTAAATATAATTAAGAATTAATTTTTTAACAATAAAAAAAAATATTTAATAATCTGTGTTCTTACTTGAAATAATTTTTTCAATTTATATTTTAGTTTGGTAGGATGAAAAAAAGTGTTTTGTCATGTATACGGTAAATATTTACGAGTAAGGGGCAAAACCGATTTTGAGTGTGCAATCTCCCTGTAATTTTAAAATACGGTAAATATTTTGTGCAAGGGAGAAATTCGTGGATAAAAAATTTGAAATCTCCTCGTAAAATTCTATACGGTAAAATTTTTTGTGTAAGGCGCAAATAGGTGGACAACGAGTGTGTAATCTCCCCGTGATTTGTGTTACGGTAAAATCAGTGTGCTCGAGTGAGACATTCTCGCTTGAACTTAGCGAAATTACCGCGGTGAAAAAAAAAGCTGGCTGTGAACATACAAATATATACTACTAGTGTGTGACCATTTTGGTTCTCACGATGGCCTACGTGACCATTTCGGCTGTGTCAGCACATACCAGAGTCCCCGGAAAGACCGTTGCGACGGGCCCGGTCGGTGCCCAAGGATCAGTCGAGTCGAGTCAAGTCTGATAAGAGGAGTGAACGACACCAGCGTTACTCTGCAAAGCATCTTTTAAGTTTTATTACAGAGCGTCACGTATATTTTAATCAGAGCCTCTCATAGTATTAATTTATCAGTGTTAATATTTTATTCATTTATATTCTATACCGTGTTTAATTCAATAAATTGATAAGTATACATCTATTCAATCCTTGTGTTTCTACATTGTACACCAATACCCAAACTTTGAACGTCATTCGACGGTGGACTACACTTCAAAGCCAAATACCGAGAAAAACCACTGCAAGTAATAGAAGTACTTCCCAGCGATACGTACCGCGTCGCTGAACTAGGGTCGGACGGACATGAGACGTATGCGACCATCGCGCACGTTTCGCAACTGAAGTCATGGCGTATTCCACGCGAATTCGACGACGAGGTCAATGACCAGGATCAATCCAGTGACGAGGTCAACGACCGGGACGAATCCAGCGAAGAAGTCAACAGCCAGGACCCGCCCAACGTCGAGATCCAGCCTGAAGTCCAAGTTCGTCAGCCCATCAGAAATCGTAAGTTACCCGCACGGCTCGACGACTACGAGCTCGGCCGGCCTTAAGCCATCAATGTTTTTTTTTTGTTTTAAAAAAAAGAAAAAAAGTTTATATTTGTCATTTCATGATTTGTTTTCGTTTTTGAGAATTGTTCGCCATCGATGTCGGTGCGTACAACTATTTGAAATGTATTCGTTCTAATGATTATTATTATTATTATTTGTGTTTTATAATCGCCAACGCGATGATTGTTTTGTTTGTATTAATATTATTGGGCTTCGCCGTCGATGTCGACGCAAGTTCCGATCGCTCGCGCCACGAAGGTCCATGTCACTGGCACCACCCATTTTGAATTTTTGGTCAAAACCCGGGGCTTTTGTTTGTGCTCCGTTTGTGCTGGTTTGTGCAGCAAATCCCTTCGTTTGTGCTCAATCCCTTCCACAGTTATTCGCGATTTACCCTGGGCGGTGCTAGAGACAAGCTGGCACCGCTCAACTGAAATTTTGATCTCAAACCCGGGGCTTTCGTTTGTGCTCCGTTTGTGCTGGTTTGTGCAGAAAATCCCTTCGTTTGTGCTCAATCCCTTCCAGAGTTATTCGCGATTTACTCTGGGCGGTGCCGGGGACATGCTAATTGCAAACATTGAATATTGAATCCGGACCAAAGCCGTTTGTTTGTGCTCCGTTTGTGCTGGTTTGTGCAGCAAATCCCTTCGTTTGTGCTCAATCCCTTCCAGAGTTATTCGCGATTTACTCTAAGCGGTGCCGGGGAAGTGCTAATTTAGTTAGTCACAGCTTAACGTTAGCGTTAGGTTAGGTTAGGTTAGACCAAGCTAATGTAAGTAACAGCAAT